>JADBJO010032165.1:0-15971 GCA_016801955.1 Conus betulinus | reverse complement strand
CCCGCTTCAGGTCCTTTTTTAACTTACAAGGCAACTATTTACTCTCGCACCATTCTTGAAGTTGCCATTCGCCAATGACTGTTTCAGGTCTTTTCTCCTCTTGTACGGATACATTTGATTTTAGGGCTACCCGGCGTCTTAACTGTTCAAAATCTGCAATGCACAGTGTGACATCAATACACTAGCAATAAAAAAAAATGACGTACTAAGTTTTATCTCTCTCTTCTTTTTTTTTTCAAAGTTGCTTAAAACACATCTATGTTCACTACACTTTTTTCAAAATTAATCACTTCATTGTCTGTAGAAAAATATCAGTCTCAAAGTCCTGATTTTTCTTTTTATCAGCCGCGCCTGATGCTGAAGTAGTAGATACCCCGTACTGTAGATTAGTTGTCAGCTGTGAAGCTTGCCTGCCCGTCATGCACCCCTGGGAACTGCCGATGCACCGTCACCATTGCTGCTGACTAAGCCGCCAGGGTGCTGGGTGGGACGTTTGGGAACAATGGGGACAAGTCAATATAGGGGCTGTTGGGGGGCGGAGATGGGGGGTGAGAGCTGCGACAATGAACGAGTCAGCAAGACAACGGTGACGGAGGACCCTGGGTATGACCATGAGCGCAGTCACACCACAGGGCTGCTTCTGAATGTAGTCGCCGCTATCTGCTTGCCCGCTGAACTTCCGGAAACTGCCGACGCACCGTCTCCAGGTGGTGGAGACGGAGGACCCCCAATGTTGTTGCCTCGTTCTGCTGGATGTGTTGAAAAGGCCTGAAGGCACCCTGAGGGGTGCTATCGTCCTCCTACGTAGAAGAGTTGCAGCCCTGGGTGAGTTCGCCCGTTATTGTCAGATTTGCTAACCATCGGACAGGCCTAACACTGTTCGAGGAGGTTATCCAATCTATCTTGAGGTAAGATGCAGAAAACCCCACAAGTTTTTTGTTTTTTTTTTTTTTCAACGTGAAAAAGACAGTAGACACGACGATCAAAGTCGATGTCGAATGGCACACAGCTGGTCACGCCGCAGTATGTCTTAATGTTTGCTATTTGCCACAGGCTTATACATTATGCCAACTCACTTTACCTGTCAACACAACAAGTCCACTTCATCTCAACTCACAACTATCAAGTCAGGAAAAGTCATAGCTATCTGCTGTTCAATTATTAAAAAAAATGAATTATAATATGTCACATCTCACTATTCCAGTTCACGGGCATACTGGTGTTGCACTAAATCTTATCTGGAAAAGTCACTAGGCTGTGTTACGAAAAGAACGTTGCCTATCACACCCTGTTCTTGTCGTCTGCTCCCGTTAGGCTAGGCTATCGATCTCAGTCGGCTAATTATAATCCTAAACGTTCGTAAGGGTTTCTGAAAATGAAACTGGTTTTTTTTTTTTTTTTAGTAAACTGTTAATCAACTGAAAGATCCAAACATCGTTCAGGCATTGATGCTGATTCCTCCTGTCTTGGTCAGCTGAGTGATTACCGTGAATGGTTGAATCGGTTTCAAATTAATCACAATGGTCTATACTGATATCCAAGTCCTCATTGTCCATTTAGCAGTGTTTTGGCTGTTCCACCATCCACAAACCCGGTTACAGAGACTGTCCTCTGTCACCGTCATCCTCCATTCCCGCCAGTCACACTCGACGCAAGCTTAAAAGGACATATCACTTCTGCAGAAACTAGGCCTAAAGCTACCAGTTCAAAACATTATGTCTTAATGCTGAATCATTCCCAAACAAAAATCTGTAGCGTGTGTGTGTGTTGCAGACGATCTCACACAAACAGACAAGCGCATTTTCGATCCTTTTCTTGGATTATTCAGCTGACTCCTTCTCGTGGAGGCTGGAGATGACTCCCTATTTCGCAATAAATCTCCCAACAAACACCTCGTTTGCGACGAGTACACCGTTCGGCACGCATATCGTCAATCCTGAATCCACGTGCAATTTTGATGATCTAGCAACTCATTCTAGCATCGCCCTGAGTGCAATATATTGCGTCACCAGTCAATGATGAGACACACAAGCCAGTCTAGCGAGGTGGTCGTTTAGCTGGTCAAATGTTTCTCCCTGTTTCCCCCAAACCTTTTGATCATCTGATCTCACGAAACGTTTAAAGTAGATGCTGACGCGATTATCAAATTCGGTCTGCGTTTTGTGAATACCAGCAGGTTAAGATATATGAGGTTGAGTTGGTCTGGTTTTTACATGCGACTATAAACAGTGTCAGAACTGAGTCCCCGGGTTGTGTCATAATTGAGGCGGACAGCACCAAAGTGGTTGCCACTGGTTTTTTTGTCTCTTCAGATACTCTTTTGGAAATTGTTCTGATTCATGTGGTTTTAAAGGCTAGATCACGGGCAATGTTTCTGTTTTTTCTATCTGCAATTCTTAAAGCCTCGATTTTCTTCAGGCTCGGTGCCATGTCTATACCACCAAAGGGTTGTGAACAATGGTGGTGGTAGCATGCTTCTTTGCCCTTATGATCCGTAATAATTCCTGTGTATTTCTCATTCTCGTGTATTGAAAAGGGTCCTTTTCTGCGTGTGGGTAACTGTGATAGTTTCTGAAAACAGAAACACCAACGGGGAAATGGTCATCATGGTTGAAGTACTTCCGCACTCATGCCTGTGTGAATTTTGGTTCAGTGAGTTCAAAGTCAATGACATGTCAGTGCACCTGCCTGTGCGTTGGGGATGTGATGATGGTTTCCGAGCCTAAGAGTACTTTTCATCCAACAATCCCTCCAGTCTAATCCGACTTCACTTCAAGGGCAAATCTTGCGAATTGGACAATGTTGAAATTTGTTTTGATGAGGACTTGTGCCATGGATGAAAGTAGCCTGATATTTCTTGTCGGGGATAGTTGTATAAGCAGGCTTTCGTGATGGGGCGTGGGAGAGTAATTTTGAGTAGAGGATGCGGTGCGGCTTAAGGGATTAAGTGAGGACTCTAATTTTGAAAATGGGTCTATCAAACTGTGATGAAGCACCCGCAGACTTGCTGGACCAGGTGAGCTGTTGTGCTTTGTCATGGATAATCATACTGTGCTACTGCAAGATACAGCAGTTCGTTTTTTTTCTAGTTGTGTTATGTATTCAGATTTTTTCTTCTCTGTTTTCGGGTGCTTTTATACTACCTTTATCTTTAATTACCTGGTCGTAGTAAAATATTTGTGAATTTCTATGTGTTTTTTCAATAGCATGTTTGTATTGGCACTGCCATTATTTAAGACGTACGTGACGGTAGCGATTGAGGGCGATAACTTGAAAACAATTAGACATATGTAGAATAGTGCGGCATCCCTATTTTTCGTGTATGATGGACGCTGGAAACGTGATTGTGAGAGAGGGGATGTTCGTAGCGAAAGGATGTTCCAGTTGCTATGGAGGAACAGGAGCTGCGGACAGGAGGATAGGTCGCTGGGCTTGGGCAAGAGGTGTTCAGCCTTGGGTTGCCCCAAAAAAGTCGAAACGTAGTTTGCCAAAGGACCATAGAAGTGCGTCCAATGTCGATGTAGCGTATGAATTCTTCCTTGCCAAAAGATTGGGTCTTGTCTGGTAGGTCGCAAAGTTGGGGAGATAATTACATAAAGAGGGAAAGAAAAACACCGTTATAAGGAATGTAACGATTAGCTAATTTCAAAAGGGTCAATGGAATAAATCTGTGTCATGAGGAAAGCCTTTGTGGACACGAGTGGGTTAAAAGACAAATTGGTTGTGCAGACCACTATTTTGTGGAAAATTTCAATTTGTATCAACTGACGCAGGTAGGAATGTGTTGGAAACAGAATGTTCGAACACCTGAAGAGGCTCCAGACCAGTGTGATGAAAATGTAAAAGATTAATTTAAAATACTACGTTTCAAAATTACATTGTCTTGGGGGTTCTTCCAGAAAACACTCAGCGGCCAACCAATGGAATGAACTAACCTCCGGTCAAACTGCTGACCTAAGAAAAGAAAATTGAATGTCGAGTTATCCAATACAAATCAAAAACAGAAAAAAAAAGAGTTAGGGACTATGAAAAAGAAGATGGAAAAAGACTGAAAAGTTCAATAACTTTTGAAAAACCACTTCAGGCATATGAAATGGACACAAAAGCATTATGAGATGGTTTGTGATTGGAGAAGGTTGTGGTTGGTAAAAGGGAGCAACCAAAAAAAGTTATAGGTTGTCCTCAATGTATCATTGGATGTAATGGAGTAGATGCAGTGTGGATTGAAAATGCGGAGTTGTGAATGATTTATGCCAACGTGGTGGTGGCAGGCGATTATGCCACAAGTAGCACAAAACCACCCCCCAGACAGACGAGATGTTGGTACGTCACTGACGTACACAAGGAGCATATAAAAATACTGATTGGAAATATAAAGAAGGATAGTGCATGTGGAAAAAGTCTCAACAAGCAACAACACAATCTAAACTGTCATATAACACGTGTATCAAATCGTATGAGCAAACTAGACCCTGAGTTACAAGTCAATAAACTTACAGTTGTGGAGACAAAAAGCCTATGAATTTTACCATTCAAGCAGGGGACGGGCCGAACACTACTATTCTTATCTAGTGGGATTGGGAGTGTCGTCTTGCATGTCTGAGATACCCGATTCGACACGAGTCTTGCAGAGAAGTTCTCGTTCACTGCAGTGTGCACTGATCGCGCTATCCGTCTGAAGAAGGGCCTTCTTCGAAGCGCCGAGTTGTCTACTACGTCTTTCGTGGCGCTTCTTCATCGGCAGGGGGTGGGGTGGGCGGTGGGGCGGGAGTGGGGGGGGGGGGGGGGGGGGGCTGTCATTGATGTGATGCTGGCGTCCTCGATGATCTCAGAAGACTGTTTGCTTCCGATTGTGCTCCGTGGTGGATTCCTTCCAGTCATTTCTGTGAAGTGACGACTTCCCCCTTAGTCCTGCGTCATGACAGGAGCATCTGTGATGCGACGTGAGCGGGTCTGGTTTGTCGCTGGACTCGTGTAAGAAGGCTCGGTAGTGTTGCTGCTTTTCTTGGCAAGGGATTTAATGATCTTCTGTTTGGGGCTCTCAACAGCGAAATCATTGGCCAGGCAATCTTTGACTTTGGGACTCGGTTTCAGGGGGCCGATGTCACTGTCTCAAAGAGGTCCTTCCCACAACAGGATGAAACCGGTGTGAAGGTGTGACGGCGGACGCTGCTGGCTTATCTTCGCAAGTCAGGGACGGGAACACTGTCATTGTTGGTAATCCTACCACTATCGGTTAGAATCTGTACATGCTGATAGTCGGCCGCTTTAATGTGGCCATTTAGGTCAGGGGGAACTGTCACAGCGGACCTATCAGTTCCATCACTCACCATAGCTGTAGTAGTTGGACGATCTGCTGCGTTGGTTGTCATGCGTGAACATTTTTTAGGGAGATCCGATTTGTCATCGAATATGCATACCATGACACCAGGTATGTTGAGGAACAAAGAAATGGGAACTCTGTCCTCGGGGGAGTTACTTTCAGCCGTTTATAGGGAATGGGTGTTCCAATGGTAAAATCTCGCAGTCAGAGAAAAAGGACACTGATGTAAATCACGAACCCCAACTGATACAGCTTTGGTGGCGAAGTCTAAGTGTCGTTGTGACATCTCTGTCCATACGTATTATTGAGGTTCTGTTGATGACTCGATGTGGGGGTGAATACGTTATGCGCTTAGAAAATTGGCGACGTCGTCTGCGGCGGTCTTCGATTTCGGATATTGCGCGCCTTGTAGGCCCTTGACTGGGTCTTGCGTGTGATTCTAAACAGAGAGAGAGATGACGAGAGAAGAGGGAGAGAGAGAGAGGAGAGAGAGAGAGAGCGATTCCCACTACAGTGTTCATAGCACGCACGCTATTCTTCTGTAGTTAACTTCACTTGTGCTGCTGCCTCTGACTGCCATCACTCCTTTTTTGGCCTCGTTGAGAGTTCAAATGGTAATGTTCCAGAATTCTGGGTTTGTGTTGGGAGTCATTAACTTCTCCCAGGCTCGGCAAACGGCACCATTTATTGCTGTCGGAATTTCATTAAACCCCACAGGTGCTATGATAGGCCAACAGCGTGTGTATGTTATTACAGATGTCATTAAGCTAACTGCGAATTATGGCAGCCACTTTATGTAAGAAGGTTAATAGTGCAGTTAAGTATCAGGTGTTGCAGGCAAGCTTTATGAATGCATTTCAACTCCCCTAGTGTCTGGACTGGTATTACGATACGCAATCCACGAAGATGTCAGGGCCTGTGATTTTGTTCAAAACTGCATATTCATTACAAAAATAAGAACAATTAACAAAAATAGGGGATTACAAAAACGCAAAACGCATACTATCGCCGAAAAAGACAAATAGCGAAAGCAAAAACCTACATCTTACATATAGCATACTCAATCGTCCATCATAGCATCATCCACATCAACTACTTGATCCGTACGTGGGTACCCTTCATTACCATCCTCTAGCACCATACTACCCTCACAATAATATGGCCTTACTACTTTCTACAACACAAAATGGATAACGTCACTACTAAACACTGATTCTTTAATTTATCATAGAACATTCTAAAAACACACCACTAATCCCAAAAGGGAAAAAAAAACACGCAAAAACAATAGTGTTAAATAAATGAAAACCAAAATGACTGAACGAGCAAAAAAGTAACAAACAGGAAACCAAGAATGACCGCTTGTCTATTTATTTGGAAACCTGCAAGAAAAAAGGAAGTACACTAAAAAAAAAATGCTATGGGGAGCCACGTGTAATGAACTTGTGAGGGACATTTGAAGACAGAGCGTACTTTCTATTCATATCGGTGCTTTCAAATACACAGATGAAAACTGAAATAATGGCTAAGCGTTTTATCATATTTAATTTAATAAGAATGATGGCATGTCACAGACTTAAGCAACTGTTTTATCCCGATCATCCAAATCATTGTCACAACCAAAAACGGACAATAGTTCATTCAGCAGTAGATTAAAGTTGCACATTTGCGTTTTTTTTTTCATTTGAAACTTTGCCAGAAAGTTGACCATGAGGGCTGGTGCAAAAATTACGCGAATGTTTCATATCTCTTACAAAAAGACATTTTCTGGAATGTCAATGCATGCTTTTATAAACACGTACGGTTACCGTATCACTTATTAATTCTAACATAAAATATCTATGTTTAAATCTTTTATCGGTCGGCTTGTCATGAAAAAGTTTAACCACTTAACTCCATCGGAAATCTTCATTCCAGTGACTGCAAAAAAACGTTGGCTCAGAGTGTCTGAAATAGTGATCATATAAAGTGAGGTCCTCTTGAAAAACGAAAATATCCAGACATTAGTTTACTTGACTCACATTCTTCATAAAACATTATATTCTATCCAGCTTCTCTCAAATAACTTTTTCACAGCACACATATAACCGTTACATGGTAAAAAATCTGCTACTGATGGTATACTGTTGTCAACAAAGGACTGGAAACTCAAAAATCGAATCTTTAAATTTAAAAAATTAATTTTATTAAATTTTCGTCTATAAGATTCAGTACGCAGTTATAAACCAGTTTACCCATTGTATGAAAAGATCTGCTCCCTCATACGCAAAAGTACTATTATAAAAGTAAAGGCGTTTAAACAAAAAGTTTCTGCAGAATTGGACACCCACAATTCTCATCTTGTCTATACAGCTGATCAGAACTATCTCTCAGATAGTAGTAACTTAATCATGCCCAGGCCAAATCAGCATCTAATTCATGAAACAATTTCGCCTTGTAGATATAAATGAGAAGAGTAGTTTTTTCCATCTATCGGTACTTCATGACAGTCTACCGAAATCAAAGTTAATTCGACATGAAGTTATTTGGTTTCCATATATTGGTAGCCTATAATCCAATGCCTGTGTACTTTGTACGAGATGTTTATCCGCTTATTGTATCGCTGTTTGGGACACCATAGTGAAATCACCTAATGTAGATTCTGCAATTCTCCATATGTGAGTCGTGGTGGGTTCCGTAGTAACAATATAGATTTTTTTGTTACGCTATCAGGTGCCTGTTGATGTTGTTGATGACATCACCGTCTCTGGATTACGTGACGGGTGAGAAGAAATCTGAAGTCGGTATGGTACGTTAGTACCATGTGGGCTCATCCTAATCGGTTCCAATCCGACATACTGCCATGCTGAGATTGTCAGTTACATTGCGTCAAATGTTCCTGCAGTCACCTTTGGCAAGTTGAACCCATCAGTGACTAATGTAAGAGAAACAATGGTATGTCTATACTAGGATTGGATCTCACTTTGCGCGTGTTATACCAATGCAGGACACTGAAGAGTAGAGTCCAATAGAAATGAGGCATCATGAACAGTGCCTTCCGATTTTTTTTAACCATTGTTTCCTCAAATTAAAACCCTCAACAATCGCACAATGGTTTCTGAAACTGTTCAGTGGATAATTATTCCAGTTTTCAACACCCCTTGATTGCAACTGAAGGCAAGAGTGTGAGGATGGGACCGGAGAAACAGAACACTGTCCCTTGAGTAGTACTGACTGTCAGGGGATGATCGCACATGTGTGGACGGTGCTACTCATTTGTATGGAAGCCCCTTGGAGTTCTTTTGCCAAAATCGTTTTTTCCCCCGTATAGTGTAGAGGGCAACGACGTTATAGCAACCGAACTATTGCCAATTCTTTGGGGCTGAGGTAAATGGCCGGCTGTGTAATTTGACTGGCTTGGTGTAGTACTTAATACAACAGGACTGTCACGGGTGGAGTTTGCTTGAATTTGGGGTTGGTATGTTCTCCATACGACTTATAAATTGCCTACTAGGTACTGCATGAAATGTTTTACACGGCAGAACTGTGATTTTGATTGCCATCTCGTATATCTGGTAATTGCATGTTGGCCATATGGGACTGTATTTGTTACGATTTATTGTAACTTCGGGTTTCTTGCATTACGATCGCTCTGAGAGGTGCAATGATTCCCCTGGGAACAATCAATGGTCTCGTACGGTCTGTGCATTTTCACAAAACTGGGACCAGAGCAGCAGTCATTTTATGGCAAAGCAAGTTTTTTCATTAAAACATGCCACCAATTTGTGGACTTGGCGACAAGATCATTTGACGTGGCGTGCCTTTGACGCGTGCTCTGTCATGTGACAAACACAGTTCTTCTGTGGGGGTTCATCAGTACAGGGATTTCTCTTTGTAGCCCAGGAATATCCACATCTTGCCATTTTTATCTTCATCTAAAATCCATTCACATTGCGGACAGGAGCAACAATTGGTAATCCCAACATTACATGCAATGCTCACATTACTGTACTCGTATCATACACTCTGGTGTGTGCAATTTCTATCGGATTGTCAGGAGCTAGCAGGACCGAATCATTTCTTCCGTTTCCCATCCTGTGGGTGCATGACAAGTCTTCTGTTCACTGCACTGATTGGCCAGTGTATTTCGGTACATACTACGTTTGTGATCAGACCCCCACAGTGCCCAGATCACTCCGAAGAAACGAAGCTGTGATTCATATAGAAAAAGGAGTATAGACGTTTCGTTTTTTCCTTCCCCAGCTCTGGTCAAGTTTTGATGGCATCATTACATTTAGCTCAATTCAAATGAATTCTAATGAGTCCTTGTCCAGACAGCCATTACCGTGTCCAGGTGACTTTCAAGGACTGCCTGCCTGTCTCACCACGATGCATGGAATGTACGACTGTTTGGACCACATGGATTGAAGAGGAATGTGACGACATGAGGTGTCAGGTTTTTTCAGAATGCAGAGCATCCACAACTGTCTACACATTGACCACTGTGTGATGGGCTGGCCCCACTGTCCAATGCATGATGATGAGATAGTGTGTGACACAAGTGTCGCTGTTGGCGGAACATCTGTGTCAAGGTCACACGTTTCCTTTGTCCCGGCCTTTCTCGGGGCACGTTACGGTTTCCAGACATTCCGTTCTTTGGATGGAACCAGTTCTGGAATAACACTTTCCTGATGTGAGTCAGAATACTTACCTCATCCACCTGTTCTGGGATCTCAGTGTTCGCCTGAAAGTCATGCCTGTGATAAAATTGTTAAACCTGAGGTTCCTTGACCTCAGAGGGAACAAGCTGAAACAACATGAACATGACTATGTTTCTTTGAATTACTGCACAATTTGACAAACATTGTCATTTCCCCCTAACCCTACACCTCCCTTTACACTGATTTGTCCATCATTCTGTTGTTCAGAATCGTAACCTTATGTCAATAGATCTGTCATTTGCCGCACTGACAGTGTTTTGGTGTTCTAGAGTCTTTATGCCATTTCATCAACCTACGGAAGCTCAATTTAAACGCTAAATGATATTCATACCATCAAACCGGGCCAGTGGATTTTCGTTCACAACCACAGCTAATTGAACTTTACATAGAGGGGCAGCCCAGTTGAAACATTTCCGCCTGGACATGTTAAATATACTTACTCTTTGGGGTGTGTTTGGACGGACAACTATAAGATATGTTGTCCCCAAATTCTCTTCAGTAATTTTAAGGACGCCTCTTGTCATGCCCCAAGAGACGAACTTTCCTCAGGTGAAGATCTGTTACAATCATGGGTCTATCGGGGGTTTCTTTGGCTGACTGCTTGTCTGTCGATGAGTGGTAATGTCTTCTGTTTCTGTGCACGTGTGATAGCAAAGAGCATGACTTCGTCAAGTGGATTCAGTGTGGTTTGTCCTAAACCTTACAATGGCTGACTTCTGATGGGTCTACATTGCAATCATTGGAATAGCTGATGAACAGTTTCCGTGGGCAGATATCTGCAGTTTGATGACACGTGGAGAGACAGTACAGTCGCAAGGTGGGCTGGTTCTCTGTGTCTGTTGTCCAGTGAGTGTCTGCTCTGATCATCTGTCTGATCACACTGGACCGTTTTCTGGTCCTCCATTTCCATTTAGCACCTTGCGATTTAAGAGACTGTCAGCAGCAGTGGCCTGTCTGACGACTTGGAACACATGGTTGGATTCTGATCTTACTGCCTTCACTCCCATGCTGTCACATTGGGGAATTCTATAGCCAGACAGGCATCTGTATTTCCATTACCAGTAACGACACAAGACTTTAAAGGAAAACACTACTCGTTCAGTTTAACTAATCGTCCTTAACTTCATTATCTCTTCTTATTTATCTCTGTTGGCCAAGCACTGTCTACCGATCTATCCAGGACAATGCTTTCAAGACCAACACGACCAAAGTATCACAGGACATGACCATAGCCCGGCGATTATAATCACTGTTGCAGTGAACAGATTTCATGTGCGGTTTTCCATAGGATTGTTGTGGAATGTTAGCACTGGTCTGTACCTACTTCTACTCTCCATCCTGTTGGTGAGGTGAACGTGGACGCTGGCGATATTCATATTGCCTCTGACGGGGGGGGTCTGCTGAATCAATCCCTTCATGTATACCTTCAACACACTGGCAGAAAAAACGGAGGCGATCCAAACCACCTGCCAAACTGCCTACAATGGCTGACAATCTCACTCTGAGATACCCTCGCTAGCACTCTGTGGTACAATAACCATGTACGAAACAGATACAAAAATACAGTCACACTCGATTACTTTCTTTTCATGTAGGGTAATTAATCACACAAAAGTGTACACATCTGGACATTAGATCCTTAATGACAGGAGCTAAATACATGAAAACCGTGTTAGGAAAACGCAGCTTCTTCTCAATGCTGGCTACAATGGAGTGTACGGGGAATATGGGGAGGGCGGGAGGAGCGGATTCCGAGGGACACAATAATGTGGCAGAGCAAGAGTAGCGGGGGATCTGGGGACACACTGCATATTGTGGAAATTAAATCCTGGGTTACACCATCAGTCCAGCAAAATACTAAAAATGTTAAGAGAATGTCGCCTCAACATGAAAAAAAGGCAACAGGAAGTCTCTGGCAAAACAGAAGGAACGTGCAACCTACTGATGTAACTGCATGAGCCCTGACTTGTGAGGCCTGACAACAAGCCCACCATGTTCCCAGTCACAAGGCACAAGGCACACAGGGAACACTGTCTTGTCATGGCCGCCCCTTATACCTGGCAACACACTGGCAGAAAAAAAAAACGTGAAGCAGGCGATCCCAATTCCTGAAAGCCAGAAATGCTCGTACAATGGCTGGGAAATTCCCCATCTCACCTCCGGAGATCGGGAAGATAACCCCCCTCGCTTTTAGCACACTGTGGCACAATAAGTACTGAGTGAAACAGATTGTGACAAAAATACACAAGGCCTAGTCGCTTCGAAAGTTACTTTCTTTTCACCTGTCGTGTACCCACCATTAGGGGACACAAAGCCGTAGTCTGATATAACTCTAGTACTCTCTGGACATTTAGATTCCCTTTAATCTGAAGCGACGCAGCATAACCTACATTTTTTTTTTTTCACTCATAACACGTGTCTAGGGAAAAACGCCAGCAATTCACTTCTCAAAACTAGTATAGGGACGTGTGGTTCCTTGTAAAACATGGGAAATAAGGCTGGATGGAGTTTGGGGAGAGAGGGACACGATACTGTGGACAGTGAGTAGAAAGTACGCCAAATGAAGGGCCGTTCAGTCCCATGGGGGCTTTTCTGCCCTCTACCTGTTTATTGTGTTGAATACATTCCGGGTCAGTTCTTACAGCATCAGAATCTACAGCGCCAAAACTCGCGCTTTGCACTATTATCTGACTGTATAAAAAATATTTTTTCCCCACGAAGGTCCCGCGGAGGGGTAGGGGCCACACGTCTTTTCAACGGGTTGGAGAGAGGAAATGTCGCCCCAACATGGAAAAAAAAAAAAAAAAACAATTTGCTCGAAAAGAGAACACAAGAAAAGAAAAATCCGTAAAAGGAAAAAAAAATGGGCTCCATTACGAACAAAAAAGAAACAAAAAAAAAAGAAGAATAAAAAACCAAAAAAAAAAAAACAAGGGGAGGAAAAAAAAAAAACAAAAAAAACAAAAAAGAAAAAGGCATAACAGAAGTCTCTCTGGGCAAACAAATTTTCCACTTGGGCTTCTCCGTACTGACCGTAATGATGACGCCCTGCTTCTGTTGAGGGGCCGACACAACCAAAGCCCACCCCTGGTCTCCTCCTCTTCAAGGCACCAGGGGAACCACTGTCATTCTTCATCATGGCCGCACTTTCCTTCCTATCGCATGTTTCTACGGGTCAACACAGCCTAACGTTCGGCCCCACCCCTCTCCTTAGGCGCGATGGTTTTTTCAAGTGTTCATTTCTTGGAATAGAAATGAATTCCCCCACCCCCCCCACCTTCCCAGTTAGTTTAGTTTGGAGGGACGGTGGACATGCCTGAGCACTTCCCTGTTTGCCCAATAGTGATCACCAACGTGACGCTGTGGGTGGTGTAAAAAAAATAGGCTTGGTAGGTAAAATAGTTTCCATTCAGCCAATTCCGCGCGCCCGGTGATCGGGATACACACAGTAAAGAGGAAAAGACAAAAAAAAAAAAAAAAAAGAAAGAAAAGGTGAAAAGAACAGGTTCCTGAAAAAACAAGTTCTTCAGAAAAAAAAAAATGATGGTGTTGACACAGTGCCCCGGCTTCACAGTGGGTGTGATCGTCACTGTGATGACGTTGTCCCAGCACTTCTCCTGGTGCTGCTGCTGCTGCTGGGCAGGTGGGCCACCTCTCCCAGGTGTTGCCTGGCTGCAGGTGTTGTTGGTCCTGGGCAAGAGAAGGGCACCTCTCCCAGGTGTTACTGCTGCTGCAGGTGTTGTTGGTCCTGGGCAGAGAAGGGCACCTCTCCCAGGTGTTGTTGTGGCTGGTGCTACAGGTGTTGGCGCTGCTACAGGGCAGAAAACAGTCGTGTTTGTATCGTGAGTTGGGCGGTGGCGTCACCGTTGATGCAGGACGACTCTGACCCGTTGTTGTTGTCTGACTTGTGGTCATCACCTCTGACTTGTTGCACGCTGCAGGTTGGTGTGCAGGAGACGTGTGGTCACCGCTGCCAGCATGGGGTCTGGTCAGAGGTGAGAGGCCCTGTGTTATTGTGGACTGGACTGGTTTGCCACGTGCTGATTCATAGGTCGGAATGTAATGTAACTCGGTTGTCCTTGGCCAGGTTGATAACTTGTCATGGGATTTCCTAATTTCTCGTGTACCAATATTTAAGTGCATACGCCATCTGGTGTGTACAGCTACCAAAAAAGCAAACAAACAATCCAAAAACACACAAATAACTAACTCTCTCTCTCTCTCTCTCTCTCTCTCTCTCTCTCTCTCTCTCTCTCTCTCTCTCTCTCTCTCTCTCTCTCTGTACTAGTGTTTCTTCACCCCAATCAGCACCCCTAACATTGTGTTTGCTTTCACTTTCCTCCCTCCTGAACTGACACATTAAAGTACACATTTCCATGAGAAATCTAATTAGTTTGTCTGCCAACATATAGAGGGATTCCCCCTCTAATGTTTTAGAGGTGATATTGGTCTGAACTGGACGATGTCACTCGAGCTCTGCTCTTAGGAATGTACACCCCATCAGCTTAAATCCATATATTGCAGATCTTTAGGAACGTTATGCAAGGGTTATCGTGTTTTAGAGCTGCTCAGAGACACTGAATCTTTCATACACAGCAGAACAGGGTATTATCTGACAGAGCGATGATCAATGAATCTTTCAACACACACAGCAGACAGGGTATTATCTGGTCAGAGCGATGATCAATGGAATCTTTCATACACAGCAGACAGGGTATTATCTGGTCAGAGCGATGATCAATGGAATCTTTCACACACAGCAGACAGAGTATTATCTGGTCAGAGCGATGATCAATGGAATCTTTCATACACAGCAGACAGAGTATTATCTGGTCAGAGCGATGATCAATGGAAATCTTTCATAAACAGCAGCAGACAGAGTATTATCTGGTCAGAGGGAATCTTTCATAAACAGCAGACAGAGTATTATCTGGTCAGAGCGATGATCAATGGAATCTTTCAGACACAGCAGACAGAGTATTATCTGGTCAGAGCGATGATCAATGGAATCATGCAGATTTATCAGTCCAGCACACAGAGTATTATCTGGTCAGCGAGCGATGATCAATGTGAATCTTTCATAACAGCAGACAGGGTTATTATCTGGGTCCAGAGCGATGATCAATGGAATCTTTCATACACGAGACAGGGTATTATCTGGTCAGAGTGATGATCAAATGGAATCTTTCATACAGCAGACAGGGTATTATCTGGTCAGAGTGATGATCAATGGAATCTTTACAGCAGCACAGTTAGGTCAGAGCAGGGATCAATGGAATCTTTCATCAGGTCCAGACGGGTATGATGATCAGGTTCGATGCTTTCTTGCTTTATAACAACTTTCCTTACTTTATCAGTGATGGTGGTTTTGTGATGATCATTTTCTTTTCGACGCCACTGGCCACACCAGGCCATAGATTCAGGAGGTGGTGTCGCTCTGAGAGCAAAGGTATTATGTTTTCCCGTATGCTGATTACATTAATTAATTGTAGGATTTTTCTCCACTGTGTGTGTCTGAGTTCGAGTTCTTTCTGAGTTCGGGTTTCTTGAAGAGCCTTCTTGGCAAATGGGGAAAAGGGGTCTCTGAAGAAAAGCAGTCTGGGGTTTGTTCTTTTTGCTCCTTCTCTCCTTACTGATTTTGTTGCTTTGTTAAGGGCATTGTGATTTCATATCAGGTCGTTCCGACGTTATGCAATTCTTTTTCCCAGTTGAATGTGCCGCCTTCACTCTGTTTCCCTGTGGGGATTCCTTTTATTCCTACGCTTGAAAACGTCCCTGAATTTTGCGACGGTTAATTGGACACCCCCGTGATCGATCCTAACTTCACAATCACTCATGTTGGATAAAAAGTGTGGCACGCGATGTGCCTAAAATAGGTTTTTCCCATAGCACAATGATATTAAGTTGGGGACCTTTATCCCCATGTAATTTTTCTCGCATTTCGTCTT
>JADBJO010032164.1:10000-15972 GCA_016801955.1 Conus betulinus | reverse complement strand
TTGATTTGAATAGCAGAATATCAAATACTTCTCAAGACATCCGTGGGGTTATTTACCACGATGTACAATACAAAAGCCTGCCTGTTGGTGTGAATCGTTGTTCTGAAGACTGTCATTTGAATAATTTTGGTAAGTTGCTTTTAGATATGTGCACCGCTATGGGATTCTGTAAATTGCATGGAGTATGTAAGGGTGGCCTAAATGGTTGCTATACATACATATCTGGGTCTGGTAACAGTGTAACTGATTTTTTTTTTCAAATGACTTCTTACCCTTTCTTTATGACATTTGTGATCTTTGTTTGTTTTGGAGTGTATAGAGTCTGACCACTTACCTGTTTGTGTTCGTATTTCCTTTCCATGTCAAAATAAAGTTAATGCTGATAAAAGTTAGTTATGTTGATTTCATGCAGAAAAAAAAAGAAAAGAGAATGTATGGAAAGAAGAATATGAACACTTATATAGAAATACTCTTAGTAATGATGAAATGCGTACAAAGATAAGTATTGCGAGGATTTAATTGACACTGATGTTGATGAAGCATTAGATGTGTTTCAAGATTGTATTAAGAAAAGTGCCGATTGTATGAAAATGCAAATATTCCCCAGCAGATCAAAGCACATGGGTGACTGATTTGATTTGGAATGTATGGTGACTAAGAAAAATGTTAGACATCTATTGAGAACTAGCCAGTGTTCCTGGAGATATCAAAGAATATATCATTGCAACACAGGCGTATACAGATTTACTGAAGAAGAAGCAGAAGGAGATAAAAAAAAAAAACCAACTGATATTAGATAAAGTACTAATGCCAATAAAAATTCGAAAGCAATTTTAAGAAACTGTTCGTAAAACTAATTTCAAAAGTAAACAGGTAAGAAACACTGTATGTGCTGACACATGGTTCGAACATTTTCAATCTTTGTTACAAACGGATGGAAATGATATATCCATGCGATGTTTTTGAAGATGTAGATAACAGTATGAACCGCCCAGTTTCTAAAATGAAGTGTTGCTAACTCTAAGAAAACTAAAAGACCGAAAAAAAACAACCGGACTTGATGGTATAAGAGACGAATTGGGCACGTGCTCATGTGAAGAGGTAGTCCCGTTTATTCTTAAACATTTCAATAAATTAATGATAGTGATACATTTTCCAACTTTGGACCGGATCTCTCATTTTGGCTATCTTTAAAAAGGTGACTTAAACAACCCTAACAACTATAGATGAATTTCTCTTACCAATATTGGCAGCAAATCCTTTAACACGATTATTAACAGGCGATTGCAAGAATGAGTAGATGAAAATAATACCACAGGTCAGCATCAGACAGATTTTAAGAAAGGATATTTAACTATTGACCACATGTTTACCTCGATAGCTCTCGTTCAAAAACATTTTTCTATAAACGCAAATTGTATGAAGCATTTTTAGATTTTGAGAACAAAAAGTGTTTGATTTTATTAACAGACACCTTGTTGGCCAGTTTTGTTTTAAAAATGATATTACAGGAAAAAAAAAAAAATGTTTATGATATAGTTAAAGCAAGAGTTCGATGTGGTGCGATATTGACAGAGTGCATCAAATGTACAGCTGGACTAAGACAGGCATATGCATGCAGTCCAGTGCTTTTTTCTTTACTTTATTATGAGCAAGCAACTGAAGTGCTCAGGAACGGGAACATGGCGCTATGCTGTCTCTAGAGGCATTTGAATTATCCGTTCTTTTATTAGCTGATGATGTAATCTTAAAGAAATTCCTCAGAGTAGAGATGAGGACACAAAGTGACCTTGTATATGGTGAAGTTAGCAGGTAACCTACCTGTATCCTACACACACACACACACACACACACACACACACACACACACACACACACACACACACACACACACACACACACACACACACACACACACACACACACACACACACACACACGTACACACACACGTACACACACACACACACACACACACACACACACACACACACACACACACACGCACACACACGCACGTGTGTGTGTGTGTGTGTGTGTGTGTGTGTGTGTGTGTGTGTGTGTGTGTGTGTGTGTGTGTGTGTGTGTGTGTGTGTGTGTGTGTGTGTGTGTGTGTGTGTGTGTGTGTGTGTGTGTGTGTGTGTGTGTGTGTGTGTGTGTGTAAGAGAGAGAGAGAGAGAGAGAGAGAGAGAGAGAGAGAGAGAGAGAGAGAGAGAGAGAGAGAGAGATTGGGTGTACATCTTAGAAATGGAACTGCAAAGAATTCCACTTAAAGCACATAATATGTTATACGATTTAGATCTCAAAGGTAAAGTAAAGTGCGTGATTCGAGAGCGAACCTGTTTGTTTGATTGCGGTTTTGGGGTTATCTGGTACAATCAGGAGGCTGGATACGTAAATGATTTTATTCGTACACTTCGCCAACGGTTACTATACTGTAGCTGGCAAAATTGGACTGAACATAGTCACACCAGCAGTAAATATGATATGTATAGACATATTTGTGATACACATGCTTTTTGAAACCCTATTTATTGGATTTGAACCCACATTTGAAATAGATAACCACGATATTCCGGCTTGGAATCTCAGATTTAATGGTACATAGATTTAGATACAGAACTGTCAACAGAAGTGTTTATGCTTGTCCAATGTGTAAGAAGCAGAGGAAAGTGAGGTACATTTTTTTTTTTCACGAAAGCTATATAAAACCTAACTATCATCGACAACCCTATTTGTTCAAACTCAGTTTACTAATGTCCTCATAAAAGCCTCACGACGTGAGAAAATTTTCCTGTCTAAGACATTTAAGTTAAAGAGAGTTAGTAACATCTTAGATATATCACTCTTTTGTTGCTGTCCCTATTCTGTTTCTATGCATTGTTATTGGTACTTATTCAGATTCATTTCCTGTGTGAGTTTTTGCTCACTGATGTTTTTTGAATGATTGTTATATGATGTTCCCGCACTGCTTTAGAAGGTACCGTGGCCTATTGTGAATAAACTCATCCATGTGTTGTGGGGAGAGAGAGAGAGAGAGAGAGAGAGAGAGAGAGAGAGAGAGAGAGAGAGAGAGAGAGATGCATGTGTAATAATAACACACACACACACACACACACACACACACACACACACACACACACACACACACACAGAAAACATCTCTCTCTGTCTCTCTCTGTCTCTTTCTCTCTCTCTCTCTCTCTCTCTCTCTCTCTCTCTCTCTCTCTCTCTCTCTCTCTCTCACTCCACACACACACACCAGTGAAAATGATACCATATGTATCATATTGCACAGTGCACCATGTTCTTGGGGAGAGAATACAGTGTGGTGACACAGTATGCATCACCGGCATACTGCGCTATGCACCATGGAACAATCTACTTCGCATTGACACTGTATACATTATCTCACACTTGCACAGAGTGCCGCTGAACAGTCTTCTCCCTGGTGACAGTATACGTCACTTCACACAGTGCACCATGTACCAGGGAACAGTCTACCCCCTAGTGACACAGTATACGTCACTTCACACAGTGCACCCATACACCAGGGAACAGTCTACTCCCTAGTGACAGTATACGTCACTTCACACAGTGCACCATGTACCAGGGAACAGTCTACTCCCTAGTGACACAGTATACGTCACTTCACACAGTGCACCATGTACCAGGGAACAGTCTACTCCCTAGTGACACAGTATACGTCACTTCACACAGTGCACCATGTACCAGGGAACAGTCTACTCCCTAGTGACAGTATACGTCACTTCACACAGTGCACCATGTACCAGGGAACAGTCTACTCCCTAGTGACACAGTATACGTCACTTCACACAGTGCACCATGTACCAGGGAACAGTCTACTCCCTGGTGACAGTAAACGTCACTTCACACAGTGCACCATGTACCAGGGAACAGTCTACTCCCTGGTGACAGTATACGTCACTCACACAGTGCACCATGTACCAGGGAACAACACCCTGGTGACAGTCCACTTCACTGACACAGCATACAGCATACCTGACTTCACACATTGCTCTGTGTGCCACAGAACAGTGTTTTCCCTAGTGTCACTGTATACATTAACTCACATAGTGCACCAGTATCAGGGGACAGTCGACTCTCTGCTGACACTATTCTATCAATTCACACAGTGTGTCATGTAGCCTAGACCAGTCTACTTTCTACTGTCCCGTATACACACATCACTCTGTTCACCATCCTTACAATGCACTTGGAACATGGAATTCATCCAGTTAGTAATGTCACAAACGACAGCGACATATTTCTTACCTTGTATACTAAGCGGCATCATCAGAAAGTACGCTTGATCATCGAAGTGTTCTGTCTTGAATCAGTTTCCAATATGAAAGGCATGTAGAATAGCTCTCTCACTCAAACATGTCGTGGGATGAAACATGGCCAGCCTACTTTTAAAGGTACAACTGTGAATTCGTCGCAATGTCCTCGACATACAATGACTGTGTAATGAAACATTACAGGGTATAAATCATGCGCAACAACTCTTTTCAGGAATAAACGTGTGTTATATCCATTTCTCTTTTCCGAATCCAACTGGATGGAAATAGCATATCATCATCATCATCATCATCATCATCATCATCATCATCATCATCATCATCATCTTCATCATCATCATGGTCGTCGCCGTCCTCGTCGTCGTCGACTTCGTCATCACTATCTTTGTCGTCGTTGTATTGTCATCATCATCATCATCATCATCATCATCATCATCACATATCAGCAGCAGCAGCAGCTACACAACAACGGCTGCAGCGGCGACTGCACAAAACGCTTTTTTTATCATCATTAACATAATCACTGTGCTTATCGCCATTGAATAAATTGTTCATGTTGCCATCTTGAACAAAATCGGTGTCGTTGTCGTCATAATCACAGCTATTATCATTATCATCATTATCAATCCAGTACACAGTCTTAGCATTGCAGTCACAAATGGATCACCACAGCCAATGGCCTTCTGCCATAATACTTGGTGGGGATAAAGTAATCAGCCATCAACTAACAATCATCCTTTTGACATAAAAGGTGATAGAGAGATAATGTGATCAGCCACCCACAAACAATCATTCTTTGGTCATAATACTGGAAGGAGATGTTGCAACCAGCCATTCACTGACATTCATTCCCCGTCATGATGATTGGTGGAGATGAAATAAACACCCTTGATTCGGTGAGTGTCGCTCGACGTGTGCGGACGTATTTTGCCACGCTCTCAACGGTCCGAATCTGAGCTGTGAACTCAGTCGTACGCTTTGCATACGCGCTAACCGCGACAGCGTCTGTTTCTTTTTTTCTTTTTCCCTGACGTTCCAGTTTATTTCTTGAAAACGCAAGCTTTTTCTACAGTAACTCCCGTTTTTCTCAGATCAAAGAACATTCCGGATCACGACAAGAATCGGCCGTCCGTATTGGAAATGTGTTTGGCGGCGGAACGAGTTGCTGGCTAGGGCTCGATCATCAGAGCTCAGAACATTGGCAGCTTGTGGCGTATTTACCCCGCCACCAAGGAGGCACGGATGGCAATCCTTGTCCAGGGTTTGCGGATGAGGGACACTACGTACAGGTATGCAGTACTAACCCCTATGTCCTCCACAGTGATACAGGTGAGGAAAAGCCCTCTACAAAACTATGGATTGACAACAACCCAATCTCGGTCGCAGACTCGGAAATCGAGCATTCACTTGTCAAGCTCGGTTGCGAACTGAGATCAGATGGAGAGAGGTCGCGATGCAGACAACAAATTGACTCGATTTGTAACGGGTCGCAGGCTTGTTTTTATAACTGTCCCCTCTACTCCTCTTGATAAACTTGTGAAAGTCAGCATTTTTACAGCTAAATTGTTCCACAGAGAACAAAACACAGCAGAAAAAAAGTAATGTGTTCATGCTGTCTGAAGCCAGATCACCATGTCTCACAGTGCTCAG
>JADBJO010032164.1:0-5000 GCA_016801955.1 Conus betulinus | reverse complement strand
TCTACTCCCCGTGTCTCTGTATTCATTATCTACACATTGCACTGTGAATAGGGAACAGTCTGCACACTAGTAACACTATGCATCACCTCAGATAGTGTGCCATGTACCATAGACCAGTCTACTCCCCATAGACACTGCAGACACCACCTCAAACAATACCATGTAACATGGATCAGTCTACTCCACATAAACACTGCAAACACACCATCTCACACAGAGGTTATGTACCATGGACCCAGTCTGCTCCATAGTGACACTGTATAAATCACCTCACACCAACACCCACTGTGTGTGTGTGTGTGTGTGTGTGTTCGTGCGTGCGTGCGTGCGTGCGTGCATGCGTACGTGCGTGCGTGCGTGTGTGTGTGCGCGTGCGCGCGTGTGTGTGTGTGTGTGTGTGTGTGTGTGTGTGTGTGTGTGTGTGTGTGTGTGTGTGTGTGTGTGCGTGCGTGCGTGTGTGTAGGCGCATGTCCACTTGTGTATGCGTTCTGTGTGTTCTGTGGGCTTGTGTGAGCATGTTGCTGCACGCCATATGAGTGCATGCCGGAGGGCACATATGCGTGTGCGTGCATTTGCAGCTGTGTATGTGGACTTATATGTAAGTGTGTGTGTGTGTGTGTGTGTGTGTGTGTGTGTGTGTGTGTGTGTGTGTGTGTGTGTGTGTGTGTGTGTGTGTTGTGTGTGTGTGTGTGTGTGTGTGTGTGTGTGTGTGTGTGTGTGTGTGTGTGTGTGTGTGTGTGTGTGTGTGTGTGCGCGTGTGTGCGCGCGCGCGTGTGTGTGTGTGTGTGTGTGTGTGTGTGTGTGTGTGTGTGAGAGAGAGAGAGAGAGAGATCAGAGAGAGAGAGAGAGAGAGAGAGAGAGAGAGAGAGAGAGAGAGAGAGAGAGAGAGAGAGAGAGTGGACTGTGAACACATTATATCACGTACTGCATTGTGTATTAGAGGAGTGCACTCCCTAGTGTCAGTCTGTACGTCACCTACAAATCGCACTGTGTACGAAGGAACAGTCTGCTTCATAGTGACGCTGTTGCGTGTTCTCACACAGTGCTCAAAGTGCGAGGGGACAGTCTACACACTAGCGACACTGCAAACATCACTTCACATTGTGCACCATGTACCAGGGAAACATGTACTCCCTGGTATGTCTTTACACAGCAATGTTCATGGTGGAGCATGTACCAGGGAACAATCCATTCTCTGCTGCACTGTATACATCACCCCATACCATGCACCAGTACCAGAGGAAGTCTGCTCCCTAATGACATTGTTCATATAGCTTCAAACAGTACCCCGTGCACCTGGATCAGTCTGCTCCATAGTGACACTGTGTACATTACATCACAGAGTGCACCTTCATTGATCATGGCTACCAGACTAAAACAAGTCACTCAGTTAAAGAAGGCTACTCACTGTGTGCGTAGTTTTCGTCGGGAATCTGGCCGACTTCTTCAGCGCAACTGCTGGGTTGAGAACTGGCTTCAGTGCGCTCTGCCGTGAGCGAACTTACGACAATGCGACGGAACGAATGTGAGGAGTACACCGATGGCAGGTTGTGTCGGCCCCGGTCACATTTAAGGGTGAAGTTCCTGGCAGCGATGTGGACAGCCTCCTTTAGTCCCCTCTGGAACCATCCTGCTTCTCTGCCGAGAACTTGCACGTTGTCCCTTTCAAAGTGATGGTGGGTGTGGGCCAGATATTCACCCACTGGAAAGGACTCACGTTTGTGTTCCTTGAGTCTCCTGTGCAGGTTGCGCTCAGTTTCACCAATGTAACTATGGTCACAGCCCTGGCAGTCTATCTTGTATATCACCCTGTTTTGTCCAATTTGTCAGTTTTGTCTTTGGGGTGGACTAACTGGCTTCTGATGGTGTTGGTGGGTTGGCGTGGACACTGACTCCCAACTTTCGGATCTTCCTGCTGAGAGCTTCAGTGACGCCGCTGACGTACGGCATGGAGACGCGCCCTCTGGAAGGGGTTTTTGACGTTCAGTGGAGGGTTTAAGTTGTCTTATCGTGTGTGAACAGTCATGGGATCGAAAATGACCCTACACCGGTAACGCCCCGCCTCTCACTGCTGTCAGTTTGACCAGTGACCTGTTTTCCGCTGACTGTAACAATGTGTCGGAGCAAGCAACAGACAGTATGTGCGAGAAACGTGCAAAACGAGTCGTGTGTTAATGTAAATGGACCTTTTTCTTCTTTTTCGTATAATGTGGATGGATTGTTTTCAATGATATTTGATCCAGAGTTCATTTCTTTCTCATGTGAATTTGGTTTTGTTCGATTATCTTAAACTTTTATGGTGGAAAGTTACCCACATTCATTTTCAGTTTTAAACTTTTTTTCTCAAGCCAGCAGTGAAGTTTAGGAAACGACAGAGACGATCCAATGGAATAATCTGTCTCATACGAAATGAGTTGACTTCCTTTGTGAGAGTGTTTATGTTGATTATGTCAATATCTTTGTTTTTTTCTGATTGACAAACAGTTGTTTGGAATTGATAGATATGTCGTTTTATGTTCGTATGTTCCACTCCACCAGATGTATCACAGTTTATGCCAATTTTAATATCGACAATGGGATTTTATTGTTCTGAACGGTGATTTGAATAGCAGAACATCAAATACTTCTCAAGACATCCGTGGGGTTATTTGACCATGATGTACAATACAAAAGCCTGCCTGTTGGTGTGAATCGTTGTTCTGAAGACTGTCATTTGAATAATTTTGGTAAGTTGCTTTTAGATATGTGCACCGCTATGGGATTCTGTATATTGAATGGTGTATGTAAGGGCTGCCTAAATGGTTGCTATACATACATATCTGGGTCTGGTAACAGTGTAACTGATTTTTTTTTTTTCAATGACTTCTTACCTTTCTTTATGACATTTGTGATCTTTGTTGTTTTGGAGTGTATATAGAGTCTGACCACTTACCTATTTGTGTTCGTATTTCCTTTCCATGTCAAAATAAAGTTAATGCTGATAAAAGTTATGTTGATTTCATACAGAAAAAAAAAAAGAAAACAGAATGTATGGAAAGAAGAATATGAACACTTATATAGAGATACTCTTAGTAATGATGAAATGCGCACAAAGATAAGTATTGCGAGGATTTAATTGACACTGATGTTGATGAAGCGTTAGATGTGTTTCAAGATTGTATTAAGAAAAGTGCCGATTGTATGAAAATGCAAATATTCCCCAGCAGATCAAAAGCACATGGTGACTGATTTGATTTGGAATGTATGGTGACTAAGAAAAATGTTAGACATCTATTGAGAACTAGCCAGTGTTCCTGGAGATATCAAAGAATATATCATTGCAACACAGGCGTATAAAGATTTACTGAAGAAGAAGCAGAAGGAGTTTTAAAAAAACTGACAACTGATTAGATAAAGTACTAATGCCAATAAAAATTCAAAAGCAATTTTAAGAAACTGTTCGTAAAACTAATTTCAAAAGTAAAACAGGTAAGAAACACTGTATGTGCTGACGCATGGTTCGAACATTTTCAATCTTTGTTACAAACGGATGGAAATGATATATCCATGCGATGTTTTTGAAGATGTAGATAACAGTATGAAACCGCCAGTTTCTAAAAAATGAAGTGTTGCTAACTCTAAGAAAACTTAAAGACCGAAAAAAACAGCTGGACTTGATGGTATAAGAGACGAATTGGGCAAGTGCTCATGTGAAGAGGTAGTCCCGTTTTATTCTTAAATATTTCAATAAATTAATTGATAGTGATACATTTTCCAACTTTGGACCGAGTCTCTCATTTTGGCTATCTTTAAAAAGGTGACTTAAACAACCCTAACAACTATAGATGAATTTCTCTTAGCAATATTGGCAGCAAATCCTTTAACACGATTATTAACAAGCGATTGCAAGAATGAGCAGATCAAAATAATACCACAGGTCAGCATCAGACAGGTTTTAAGAAAGGATATTTAACTATTGACCACATGTTTACCTCGCTAGCTCTCGTTCAAAAACATTTTTCTATAATCGCAAATTGTATGAAGCATTTTTAGATTTTGAGAACAAAAAGTGTTTGATTTTATTAACAGACACCTTGTTTGGCCAGTTTTGTTTAAAAATGATATTACAGGGGAAAAAAAATGTTTATGATATAGTTAAAAGCAAGAGTTCGATGTGGTGCGACATTGACAGAGTGCATCAAATGTACAGCTGGACTAAGACAGACATATGCATGCAGTCCAGTGCTTTTTTCTTTACTGTATTAATGAGCAAGCAACTGAAGTGCTCAGGAACGGGAACATTTGAATTATCCGTTCTTTTATTAGCTGATGATGTAATCTTAAAGAAATTCCTCAGAGTAGAGATGAGGACACAAAGTGACCTTGTGTATGGTGAAGTTAGCAGGTATCCTATATGTATCCTACACACACGCACACACACACACACACACACACACACACACACACACACACACACACACACACCACACACACACACACAGACCCACGAGAGAGAGAGAGAGAGTGTGAGAGAGAGAGAGAGCGAGAGAGAGAGAGAGAGAGAGAGAGAGAGAGAGAGAGAGAGAGAGAGAGAGAGAGAGGAGTAGATGTTAGATGTTACAAATGGAACAGCAAAGAATTCCACTTAAAGCACATAATGTTACACGATTTAGATCCCAAAGGTAAAGTAAATTGCGTGATTCGAGTGCGAACCTGTTTGTTTGATTGCGGTTTGGGTTATCTGGTACAATCAGGAGGCTGGATACGTAAATGATTTTATTCGTACACTTCGCCAACGGTTACTATACTGTAGCTGGCAAAATTGGACTGAACATAGTCAGACCAGCAGTAGATATGATATGTATAGACATATTTGTGATACACATGCTTTGAAAACCCTATCTATTATTGGATTTGAACCCACATTTGAAATAGATAACCACGATATTCCGGCTTGGAATCTCAGATTTAATGGTACATAGATTTAGATACAGAACTGTCAACAGAAGTGTTTATGCTTG
>JADBJO010032163.1:12500-15973 GCA_016801955.1 Conus betulinus | reverse complement strand
CCCTCTGTTTATATCTATGCTTGGATGTGTGTCTCTGTGTGTATACTTCTTTTATCCCCCACTGATCACCTTTTTCCCACCATTATCATCAGTACCAATATCCCCACATATGACTGTTGCGTATTTCGTTGTTGTTGTATTTAACCTTTTTTTATATACACATATCACCACATATGACTATTATCATTATGATCACCACCCATCAGCTGTCTGTATGGTGTGCCTTTTTTTATATTTTCATTTATAAATATATATATATATATGTGTGGTGTGTGTGTGTGTGTGTGTGTGTGTGTGTGTGTGTGTGTGTGTGTGTGTGTGTGTGTGTGTGTAATAGACTAACGAATTCCAAGTGTAAGTAACCGAGCACCATTCTAGCAACTTACAGAGCAGTTTGGTGTTGCAATGACTGCAAGAAATATGAATTATAAACAAAGCTTGCTCTTATGTCTTAGATTGAAGAAATAGGGGAGATAAGCATTCATATCTGCATTGGTAGATAATTCTGCCTAGCTAATAGTATGTGCTTGAGAGAGTGAATGGGGAATAATAAATGCTTCTCGAAATAAGCCTTTAGCAAGCTTATAGTCTCCAAGGGGGAGACAATCTTCAGTGGGGAAGAAACTCACTTACATATAACTCCTGGTCAGACACCGGCATTTCGAAACTGATTGTTTCTCCTCAGTGACCGCAGAAAGTGGCAACCTGACTCCCCTGCCCCTTCGTTTTAAGAAGAATGCTATCCTAGAAAAAGGCTGGTGTGCAATACCATAGTATTTTTGTTGAAGTTTAAAAAAAAAAACAACCAAAGGTGCCACCTAAGAAGCAAAACAAAATCATGAAAGAGCATGCAAAACAAGCCACATTTTCCCGTGAAAGTAGAAAAATATAAAAAGGCAACCTCTTAGACAGAAGTGCTGAGGGCCAGCTCCTGGAATGAATCCACAAGGGACCAAATTACAATAGACTAACGAATTTTTAAGTAACTGAGCACCATTCTAGCAACTACAGAGCAGTTTGGTGTTGCAATGACTGCAAGAAATATTGAATTATAAACAAAGCTTGCTCTTATGTCTTAGTTTGAAGAAATAGGGGGAGATAAGCATTCATATCTGCATATATATGGGGGGGGGAGGGGTGTCATGTGATGTAGCCTCAAATGGCCCTTATTTGATATAAAGCATTTCCCTGGGTAGGGAAAAGGAAAGGTAAAAGAAAGGATAATTTACGTGGCCTGACCAGTGTGATCGGTGTCGCTGGTGGCTATAGACGTAGGGTGATCATTGGTTGAATCGATCAGGAAAATGGACTGACGTTGTCCATTGGTCAAGTAACCAAGGACTGGTAATGCGTAGAGTTAGATGAGTACTCACTGAATATGTACTCAGGAAGAGCGCAGGAAGGAAAAATAAAGTATAGGAAGGAGATGGCTTGGGAACACTGACCAGACAGGTTGTCTGGAACGGCAGAACGAGATTCACCTGTAATCTACCATTACCAGCCCTTCCCGTGCTGTGGCAGCACCAGTAATGGGATAGGCGACTGTGGCAGTCGCACAAGTATCTGGGCACCAATGCTGTGGCAGCACCTAATTGTCTCCAGAGTTGGAGAATCTAGTTGAAGAGGACAACGACTGCGGCAGTCGTGAGAAAACTTTGAAAGCGTTTGTCATGTTGACCCACTATGATTTTTAATTGTCCTCCTGGGTCGGAACTCAGATATTGTCTCTGTATTTTAAGCCATCTTGGATTCTTCTCTGGAAAATGTATAAGCTGTTTCTCCAGTGAGGAGGAGAAAAACCGTAAAAGATGTACTTGTGAATTACTGTGTATAATGAGATGAAATGTGGTCCCAGCTAGTGGATCTGTGGAATGATTGTACCTGCACTGGAAAGGAGGAATAGAAAATAATCTTTTTTAGAAAACAAACCTGTTGTGTATGATGGTAAAGTTGATTATCGTTTAGTAAATGATTCCCCCGGAGAGGAGGGGGAGAAGAAGAGATATTGTAGTGCGCCTTCTGCTTGTTTGGAGCGACTACGTGTGCACAGAGTGAATGCTGAGCTGAGTGCGTGCATGCATTTGTGCTCAGTGTGACTCTGTGTGTGTGTGTGTGTGTGTGGGTGTGTGTGTGTGTGTGTGTGTGTGTGCGTGTGTGTGTGTGTGTGCGTATGTGTGTATGTGGTTGTGTGTGTGTGTGTGTGTGTGTGTGTGTGTGTGTGTGTGTGTGTGTGTGTGTGTGTGTGTGTGTGATGGTGTTGATCTCACCTATGAGAACGATCCCCATCCATCAGTCATCGATCATTTCAAATTTCTCTCCTCAACTCGCATTATTATACCAATGCTATCATGTTATTTCACTTATGACAATGATCAGCATCCTATTGTACTGTTTATCCCTCTCATGACACTGATCATCATTCATCAGTCATCAATCATTTTTCTTCTTTCACCCCCAACCGGCATTATTACACCAAAGCCACCACATTATTTCACTTATCACAATGGTCATTATCCTATAGTACTGTAGATCTCACTTACAACAATGATCATCATCTATTGATCATTGATCATTTCCTTTATTCCCCTAACTGGCATTAGCATGCAAAGGCCAGTACATTATTCCCCTTTTGAAAATGACCATCATCCTGCACTACTGTGGATCATACTTATACCATGGCAATGATCATCATCCTTCATTCCCCAACCGGCATCATTACACCAAAGCGACAACATTATCCCATTTATATAACGATGATCATCATCATACCGCACAGTTGATCTCAAAGGGTCAATGATCATCGTCATCAGTCATCAACCCCTTTTGTTCTTTGTTTCCCCCCCCCCCCCCCCTTCCTCAACCGGCAATATTATACTAATGCCACCACACTATATCATTTATCACAATGCCCATCATCATACAGTACTGTTGATCTCACTCACGACAATGATCATCATCCACCAGTCATTGATATCTTGCTTTATTCCCCAACTGGCACTATTGTACCAATTCCACTACATTATTCCACTGACATAACAATGCTCATCATCCTATAGTACTGCTGATCTCAAATGATCATCCATCAGTCAGCGAGAATACTGTCATCCAGTGAACACCTTCATACTGCAATATGTATATGGCAATGAGGAAAGCTGACCAATTGGCAAAGGAAGATGGACAGAAACCCAACTGGAACTGGAAGTTTCCTTTGAAGAAATCAAAAGTATTATCAAGGAGAAGCGAAAACGAAGATGGCTTGAGCAGCACCCAGACTTCAACAAGAGGGATGCATACTACCAGATGCCAATCAGACCAAGTGAACATTGTGAGACTGAGGACAGGGCTCTCCAGACTGAGACATCACATGTCCACTATATTCCACACTGGCGAGTCTTCAAATTATCCATGCAGTACAGCCCCAATGACAGCGGAATATTTCCAGCAAAACTTAGAGCAGAAACCTGCCAAGACAC
>JADBJO010032162.1:12500-15973 GCA_016801955.1 Conus betulinus | reverse complement strand
GTGAGGGCGACCTGGGAGTTTTCAGGGGTACTAAACAGGGGGTCTGGCATTGGAGTGAGGGCGACCTGGGAGGAGTGAGGGCGACCTTTCAGGTAAACAGGGGTCTGCATTGGAGTGAGGGCGACCCAGGAGTTTTCAGGTAAACAGGGGTCTGCATTGGAGTGAGGGCGACCTGGGAGTTTTCAGGTAAACAGGGGTCTGCATTGGAGTGAGGGCGACCTGAGGAGTTTTCAGGTAAACAGGGGTCTGCCCTGAACAGCTTATGTCAGACATGTCTCTTTGGCCAGATGATACAGACTGAGGGTGCATCACAAGGCAGACAGATAACCCGATCACAGATACAATGGTTGATGGGCGGTTAGTGCAACATCTTCTCTGACAGATAGCAACAGAATATTGTTTAATGTTTGCACTGTAGTATATTAAGTGAAAACATTCCAAACAAGCCTCAATTGCTAACAGCCTGCTAAAGCATTCTCTTACCATTCACTGTGACCTGGAACTCAAAGCTCGCTTTCACCAAAATCGTTGCCAGCAGTGAACAAGTAGAACCCTTCAGCTGACTTGTCTTTGACGTTGTCCACAGTGACGTTGCATTCGACGGCATATTTAGCATCGGTGTTGGTGCACGTGGCACTCAGCTCAATGTTCTTTGGCACAGACTGCTGGCTGTTTTCAGAGCCAGGGGTGTTGCCAGGTATTGGAAGCGGTGTCTGTCTGGCAGGGGGTAAGCTTGCAGGCTGAAAGCTACCACTGACCGAGTTGTCACGAAGTTCACCTTGGGGACTACAGGTTTTACTTCACTGCTGCGTGGTTTGCCTGAACACCCATCCATCAACATAGGATCTAAAACAATGGAGACACTTCCTAAAAACACAGAGAATGAACAATCTCTTTCTTTTTTCTGTCATACTCATCACTCACTCACCCACACACAGACACTGCACACACACACACACACACACACACACACACACACACACACACACACACACACACACACACACTCACGAACACACACACGCGCATACGGCAGCACACACACTACACACTCACATAGAAGAATGCATGTTGCATACACACATACAGACACACACAGATATGCACGCGAGCGCGCACACACACACACACACACACACACACACACACACACACACACACACACACACACACACACACACACACATACACACACACACACACACTAAAACGTGTACCCTTAAGCATGCAGGCTGCATACCCCCCCCCCCCCCCCCCCCCCCCCCACACTCCCCACACACACACACACACACACACACACACACACACACACACACACACACACCTGATGAAAATGTATCACCGTGCGGTTGCAAAATTGGTAGCAATTCCAGGCATTCATATGAAAGTGAAACAAATTCCAGGTATGTTTTTGAGAAATACTAGAACCAAAACCATGAATAATGGAAATCATTCTGTCGGCCAGTTGTATGCTAACGATATTGTACAAACAAACAATAATATAAGAGAGAATAGTCAAACTATGTGTGTTGAAGATGCAAAAACACAGGTTAAATTTATGGCTTGGAATGTTCAAGGACTAAAAAGTAAACTTAGAGATAAATCATTTATATCTTTTTGTCAACAATTCAAAGTTTTCTCATTATCTGAAATCTGGTCGTGTAAAAAAGATGAAATTGAAAATGCCTTTCCTTCTTATAAAGTTTATTTTTCACCCCGCTCTAAATGTTTTAAAGGCGGTGTTGTCGTTTGTGTGGACAAACAAATTGATTTTGGTGTTGAAACGTCTACTTGAACAGGTTGAAGACAAAATCTTTCTGAAATTTGATAAATCCGTATTCAACTGCTCTTATGACTTCATAGCAGGTTTTGTTTACATTGCGCCGGAATATTCTGTGATATATAGCGAAGATAATATAAATGGGATCGAATTGTTAGAAGGCAACTTAGCTGATATTGAATGTATATTTCCTAACTTACCTTTGATCATATGTGGAGATTTCAATGCTCGCACTGGTGGTCTCTATGACATTGAAGTTTCTAATGATAGACATATACCTCAACTACAAGAAATTGATGAATTTTTCAATGTAGTAACAATACCGGAAGAAAGGAGATCCAAAGACCCAAAATTCGAATAAATTTGGACACAAACTTGTAGAAATGTTAAAAGAACATGACCTTTATATTGTAAATGGACGGAAAGAAGGCGATAAGGAAGGGGAAATAACCTGTGTGGCAAACAGGGGTATGAGCACGGTAGACTATTTTATTTGCTCAGCTTCTTTATTTCATCACATTACTGATATGTTTGTCGTAAATAGAAGTGAGTCAGATCATTTCCCTTTGGTTTCCGTATTTGACTTTTCTGAAAATAACAATGTGATCGAGGAAGAGGATGTTTTACTTGAAGACAGGGTACGGTTTATTTATAATGAAAAATTCCCACAGTCAGTACATTCAAACTGTCACGGAAAAGGAGTCAGAATGGACAAATTTCGTGTCTGCGTTAGATGCAGGGGTGAAACGCGGGATCAGACTGGGTTGTTTCGTATATACAAAACGGCTGCAGAACCAATGAGATCAAAATTCAGAGAAAAGGAACCACGCACGCAGCCAACCTGGTGGGATGAAGAATGTGAACAGTTTAAAGCAGGATAAACACACGACTTTGAATCAATTCCGGAGGACAGGTGAACATTCCAAACTTAACGAATATTTCGATTTGAAAAAAGATTTTAAGGCTGTGTGTAAACGCAAACAAGAAGAAGAGAACAACAAAGTTGTAAATGAACTGAATGCAGCTTGTAATGACATTGATTCTAAATGTTTCTGGAAGAAAATTAAATCATTACTACTAATCAAACAAATAATGCAGTTAGCTCTATTTCCCCACGATCATGGTTTCAGTATTTTAGAGGTTTGCTGAATACAGAAACAACCGAACACACTGAATTTCTAAACGAAGTGAGGAACACTCTTACTGAACATAACTCAGAAACCTGACACGAATGTTTAAACTCTAGCATCGATGCTGAAATTTCTGAAACCGAAATTTATGATGCCATCAATAGAATGAAACGAGGAAAAGCTCCAGGACCTGATGGCTTACCTACTGACTTCTATTTCCATGCAAAAGATACGTTGGTGAAATTTCTGCACCCGCTGTTTAACAAAGTGTTCAAAACTGGGGAATATCCCGAAAGATGGACCATAGCGATAATCTTTCCATTACACAAAAAAGGAAACCGAGATAATGTCAATAATTACAGGGGTATTTCACTTATAAACGTGATTAGCAAACTATACAGTTCTGTTATAAACAGAAGACTCGAACAGTTTTGTAAGCAAAACAACTTGATCCCTGAAGCACAAGCTGGTTTTCGTAAAGGATATTCCACAACAGACAATATATTTACACTTCAATCAATGATACAAAAGTACTTGACAAAACAAGGTGGCCGTTTTTATGC
>JADBJO010032162.1:5000-7500 GCA_016801955.1 Conus betulinus | reverse complement strand
TTTTGTTGATTTACATTTTTTGGTCCCCATCCCTCTCACGGTGGGCATAAAGTGATAGGAAAAATTGGTGCGGACAGTCTCCGAAAAGAGGCGAAATCAGCCGAGGACATTCTCGCCAAAAAGAGGAGCAAAACAGAAACCTTCTGAAAAACAACAACAAATGGAAAATGGCTAACTTTACCATTCTGTCCAATGCACGTTGTTAGATTAATTCATAAATCAAGGCTCCGAATACTTGGAAACACTAAATATTCTCATGTATTACTGGTGTCTGCAGAGAGTCTCAAACATTCCTGTACATCATCTTTGTGTTTTGAATGCTCAGTGTTGATCTCGCTCTATCAGGAGGAAGGGATTGAGATGAATAACGTTGATATAATGCCAACACTGTCTTACATGATTATGTTGCTGACATTGCCATGGTTATTTCTCAGTCACAGGCTGCAAAATTTCTATATAGATCAACAATTTTTGTGTACCACTAGGGTATTTCACTTATGTGAATATGCATATATCAGATGTGGGTTTGAAAGTACTAACATGGATGATAAATTGATATGGTTTTTATTGTTAATTATTTTTAATAAGTGTCTAATATCTGGCAATCAAAAAGACATTACATAAACCACTGAAACTGAACTGGACTCTAATTGGAGTCTAGCCAAACTGACAGAGTGAGAGAAAAAAGACAGAATGGAGTTTTTCAAAAACAGTGGAAGATGTTTGAACTTGTTTGAAGAATTTTTTTTTGTCATGAAAAGAAAAGAAAAAGCAGAGGAAAAGAATGACTAGAATATCTGACAAACAGAAGATACACGCTATTTGTTTCACAGCAGTCATGTAATTTTCAGGGTATGTTCCCTTTATGAGCCTTAGTTTGGCCTTCCACTGACAGCTGTATGTTTTGCATTAGCTTCACACACAGTTCTGTGCTCATCATGTATTCATTAATTTGGAAGTAGTTGTAGATACAAAATCTTCAAAGTTTTTTTTTTTTACTCCGTCAGATTTATGTGCTCTGTTCATTGTCCGGTCCAGCAGGTGCACAATCTTTTTTTTAAACAAAGAAACGGACACTAATGGGCCGTCAAAAAACAGCTGAAAATGGGATTATAACTACTGCACAAGAATTCCGTTAAGTCAATAAAGAAATCAATTGCTTTTGCAGCATCTGAACAGCAAAATGAATTTGCTTTCTGTCTTTGAACGTTTGTCGATCACAGCATGGAAGTTTGGAAGTTTGGAAACGGATTTATAGACTTGGTACGTTTCAAACATCTGTGCCTCATTGTGACTCCCCTTTTTATGTTCAGGTGGGTCAACTCTGAACTATGTGCATGTTAGACCCCTCACTCGTGTGTTATTGGGGACAGCTTTGCGCTTGATTCACATGGGGACATGTGATGAATGGAGGTACAGTGCAGTAGTAAAGGAAATGGCGGACAGTCTCGCAGAAGAAGGAGCAAACAGAAACCTTCTGAGACGCTGAACATTGATTAAACAATCCTTTACATTGTTCTTCTGTGAATGAATGCACATTGTGGACAAGTATATACATAAGCAGACTTTTAGTTAAAAAAAAAAATGGCTACTTTACCATTGTGCCAAAGGCACATTGCTGGATTAATTTCATAAATCAAGGCTGAATACCTGGAACACTAAATATTCTCAGGGTATTACTGGTGTCTGCAGAGACAACATCCTGTACATCATCTTTTGTTTGAATGCTCAGTGTTGATCTCGCTCTGTCAGGAGGAAGGTATTGAGATGAATAACTTTGATAATGCCAACACTGTCTTACATGGTTATGATGCTGACATTGCCGTGGTTATTTTTCCCAGTCACAAGCTGCACAATTTCTATAAAGATCAACAATTTTGTGTACCACTAGGGTATTTCACTTATGTAAAATATGCATATATCAGATGTGGGTTTGAAAAGTTCTAACATGGATGATAAATTGATATGGTTTTACTTTAATTATTTTTAATGTCTGATATCTGGCAACAAAAAGAAAGACATTACATAAACCACGGAACTGAACTGAACTCTAATTGGACGTCTAGCCACCCTGACAGAGTGAGAAAAAAAAAAAGACAGAATGGAGTTTTCAAAACAGTGGGAAATGTTTGAACTTGTTTGAAGAATTTTTTTTGTCATGAAAAGAAAAGAAAAAAGCAGAGGAAAAGAATGACAAGATATCTGACAGACAGAAGATACACGCTATTTGTTTCATAGCAGTCATGTAATTTTCAGGGTATGTTCCCTTTATGAGCATTAGTTTGGCCTTCCATTGGCAGCTGTATGTTGCATTAGCTCCACACACAGTTCTGTGCTCATCAGGTATTCACTAAATTGGAAGTAGTTTGCAGATACAAAATCTTCAAAGTATTTTTTTTTAGTCCGTTAGATTTATATGCTCTGTTCATTGTCCGGGCCAGCAGGGGCATAATTTTTTTCAACAAAGAAACTGACACTAATGGGCCGTCAAAAACAGCTG
>JADBJO010032161.1:0-15974 GCA_016801955.1 Conus betulinus | reverse complement strand
GTCTTTGCGCGCTATCCTCTTTTTGCGCGTTTGTTAACTCTCCAATAAGTTGACGAAAGTTTCTGGTTTCGTTTTTTTATTTGTTTGTGATATGGTTCAATTGGTTTTGAACTTGACGTCTATTAGATTTCAACAAGACAGCTGCTCAGCACGAGTCTGATCAATCCACCCGACCTAGCTCCCCACTTGATTTTTACGTTGATTTTTATGTGTACAAATCGACACTGAAAAACACCAGAAGCACCTGAGTAAAGATGTTTCGGCAAAAAACAAAGCCATCTGCTCTGCACTCTGTGGTTATAACATACGCAATGCGTATGTCGATTGCTTGTAGGCTACCTCTTCTCTCCATTTCAGTCAAGTTTACTGAGAGTTACGGCACAAAAACTGAAAATGCGACGCACAGTCAATGCACACAATAACAACGAAAACTATCGGTCTACAGTTATTGCAGTAGTAGTCAGCTCCTATAACGTACAAACTTTTGTAGGTCAGCTGGTCTGAATAATTAAATTTGCATGTGTGTGTCTGTCTGTTTGTTTGTCTGTCTGTGTGTCTGTGTGTCTGTCTGTGTTTGTTTGTGTAGGGGGGGGGGGGGGGGGGGGGGGGAGCGAGCGCGTGTATGTGTATGTGAGAATGAATGAATGAATGAATGAATAATGGTTTATTGTGATAAGATTTACAAAGCCCATTCACAAGATTGGAAGACGAAGGGGGTAGGGGACTGCACATACACAAAAATTTAGAAATAAACGTCACCAATACATTACAGCAAAGTACATCGCGATTGGATTCCAGATCACGGAATTGCGTAGACAAGTAAAAAAAAAAAAAAAAAAAAAAAAAAATACATTGAGAACACATGTAACAGTCAATCGGATTTTCCAGATGTTTATCCACAGTTACAACAGTGCAATAATCACGAAGGATCATTAGGATTTCGATTTTCAACCCTTTTGCTGCATGTAGCGCAGCCTTTCGCGTCTTCCTTCAATTCCGACAAGATCATTCATGTTCCTTGCCGTTTCTTCCAAATACGCCATTATGTCTGTGATTGTAATGTCTGCTTCCGGTGTCTGTGCTTCAATAGAGGTGGTATCTGCACAATCACTTCCACCGTCTGTTTCACACGGATTTGTTGCTGCCACACATGTTTTAATTTCTTGTTGCATAGATTTAGTCACAGACGAATCATAATTGTAAACTGCACCAGAGTTAACATCATCTTCATCACCACACAGCTTGTCACTGTAAGTGTCAGATGGCAAGTCTAAGCTGGGAAAGACTGTCACTGACTCACTGTCTGGGTGGCACGGTGTCATGTCAATGTGCTGTGTTTCATTGTGGTACAGCGAACTCGGTGCAGGCTTAGGTACAGAGGAAGCGGGTTGGTGTGAATACTGACAAGTGTCAGCACAGGAGTCTTCATTGTTGTTGTCATTTCTGTCGCCACTGCATATTAAACTAGGAGGAGTCGGTAAGAACAGGCCGGACGGGAAAGATACAGCCTCACTTGCCTTTTGCTTGCTATGTTCCTGAATCCTTCTCCTGTCCCTGCTGACCTGCGGCGGACATCTTCTCCTGGACACCTCACTGTGAGCTAGGGGTCGCATAACAGGGGATTGAACGGACATTGTTGTCTACCGAAGGATCACAACGGTCTGATTATCCGTGCCTTCGCCTTTATGTGACGACAATGCCATATCACGCAGCGCGGCGTGCAGCACTCTTTCTACATTCGATGGAAGACCTTCAACTGGCATTTCACACGCTTTCTTGTGAAGACGATCAAAATTTTATCGGAGCTGTGAAAAGTTCGTCTTACTGGCAACCAGACAAGGTACGTCACTCCGTGTGTGTATGTGCGTGTGTGTGTGTGTGTGTGTGTGAAGGGCCGGATCTTGGGGGGGGGGGGGGGGCTTGGGGGCTGTAGCCCCCTCCCTTTCTTTCAAAAAAAAAAAAATCCGAAGTGGGAACTTCACGGCACCTCTAGCCGGCCCGCTAGCCTACCCAACACATTCGTGATTTTTTTTTTCAAATTTGACTGTGTTGGTTTGTTTATTTCACTGTCCTACGTTTTATGGCTCTTTCCTTCCTATTATGTAAAAAGTCCCTGACAAGTGACGTCATCAATCTTCCTGTCCACGCGTTCACTTTTCAAAATGCCAAAAAGAAAACCTCTGAGGCCTGCTGATGCCGCAGAAACAAAAAAAAGGCTCCAGCAATTTTGGAGAACGCCAGGTAAGGAGTGTCTTAATTATTGCTAATCAATAACCAGATGTATCATAATTAAATGGGTATGTGATTGTCAGCTGTGGAGATTCTTGGTGTTTTACCTTTGGCACATGAGCAGATCTAGACCCCAGTACTTAAAAAAAAAGCAGCAGACGATCGATTTTGCTCGGTGCTAGGACGCGTTGTCGTGACACAAGACGGCCGAACATTACGCCCCAAAAAGTTCCACATCAAAACTGGCTGATCAAAAGCAACTTATTGTGACGTAATTATCAGGCTATTATCAATTTCAAGCGCTGCAGGGGTAATCGAGGTTTAACGTTCTGGAAATTGCAACTGGTTGCGACTCCTGAGAACGAGATATTTCAGAATTTCGCTCTTCACCCGGAAATGGGTGACGCACGTGGGCCAAAGACGATACTTGCTCCAATTCATGAAAGCTTGTTGGGGGGGGGGGGGGGGGGGGGCGTTTTCAGTGAGGAGCAAATGGACTGAAGATAAATAGCGTTTCCCCCAGAAAAGCATAAAACTATTTGTGTTTTGTTAGTTTCCTGTCGAACACTGACTTCATCCATGTTAATTCATTGCATTCTTGTTAGGATCTGTGACTGACCAGCCTACTGCAGCTGGAGACTCCCATTCTCCAGAAGCTGGTGAGACCATATCTGTTTTCTTTTTTTATTCGTGTGTTCTGTGCAGCACTAAATCCAACAATTCCTTTTCCACTCATGTGATGCCCTGGGACATTGATTGGTATAATGGTATTTCACCTTAAAGAACTCTAAAAGCTACAGTCGTCACTGTGACTTTCCGTATAGTGCAAGGGAGGTAACCTGATACGCTTCAACAGTTTGTAAGCAGTGTTCTTTAATTAGATTTGTGAAATGCTAACATAAAAAGATAAAGAGCAACTGCTCGCAGATTTTTTTTTAAACAAGCATTCCTTGGGTGCATAAACTTAAATATACTGAAATTTCTGATAATGCTAAGGGAATACTTGGTTTCAAATGCATCATGTTTGTTTTGAATAGGTCTTGATGGTGATCGAAAGGGGGACAACAGTATCATGGCACCACAGGAAGAAGTAGGAAGCTGTTTGACACAGCAAGAAGAATCAGGAAGCTCGAACGACTTCCCTGATGAATTCAAAGGTACTGTATTGATTGCATTGATGTACATTTATATAGCGCAATGTATCCAGACACTTGGTGTTTCTGGGTCAATTAAAACTTGGTAAGTATAACCCTTGGTAGATTATGTCTGCAGAAGTAGTGTAAACATATTCGGTGCTGTGCTGTTCATGTCAAAGTTATGCTCGAAGTAGCCTAACACGTGGTTCGGTATTAGCGCTGAAAAGCATTGTTAATTGTGTTGAAGAGTTAGGACACATTCATACCCGTCTCACGAACACCCGCTGAGTGTGTTTTTTTATTCTTCAATGTGGTTCACAAGACTGTTCTAGCACTAATACCGACTCCCGTCTTAGGCTGCTTTGGGCATAACTTTCACACGTGAATACCGCCCTATGTCTTATTACTTTGTGTGGTTTTTGTCTCTGTTCAGAAACCAAGCTCAGCTCACTTCATGGCACAAGACTGACATTGGAAAGTTTGTGAACAGGAAGTCTTCACTGGAGGGTGAGGATCTGTACCGTCTCATCACAGAGCATTGGACCCCACCAGAAGACTACCAGTTTCCTTTCACGAAATCAACACATCAGGCAAGACGATGTCAAGGCAAGTGGTTGAAACATACCTTGGCTGGCGTATTCGCCTTCTGAAAATTGCTTGTACTGTAGGCACAGCGCGTTTTTTGCTGGGTCAGAAGGCACTTCACTTGGACAGTTGGTGACTTCTCCATTCAGCAATTGGAAGAAAGCCCTTGACCAGTTCAAAGAATATTCTGCAGGGAAGTACCATCAAGATGCAATGACAAAAAGCGAGCATTTTCTGCAAACAGTGAGAAAACCAGAAACAGGAGTGGACAACATGCTGAATGCACAGTCTGTTGAATGCGTCACATTCAATCGCAAAGTCCTCACAAGTATCACTGAAACAGTTTTGCTGTGTGGGCGCCAGGGATTCGCGTTGCGACGAACAAGAGATGATGGCGTCTTTAAGGATGAAAACAGAAGCAGTTTCAACGCTCTACTCCAGTACCGGATAGACTCAGGAGACCAGGTGCTCAGAGAGCACCTGGCATCATGTGATCCAGGTGCTACGTACGTGTCAAAGACAACCCAAAACCGAATCATAAACGTCATTGAAAAACAGATAAGGGCCGGTCTTCTTGAAGAAATTCAGGAAGCGAAATACTTCAGTGTCTTGGATGACGAAGTAACCGACGTCAGCAATTGGGAACAGTCGTCTATTGTACTACGATTCGTGGATTCCAGTGACAACATCAGAGAAGAATTCTTGAGGTTTGTTGCTTGCCACAATATCACTGGAGAGACCCTGGCCAACAATATCCTCATGTGTCTGGAGGAATGGGGTCTGGATGTAAAGTTTCTGAGAGGCCAAGGCTACGACGGTGCGGCTAACATGGCAGGTAAATTTCAGGGAGTACAAGCACGTATACGCCAAGCAAATGAGAAAGCATTATACGTGCATTGTGCCAGCCATTGTCTAAACCTCTGCGTACTGAAAGCCTGCAGCATTCCGCAAATAATGACTATGTTCAGTGGTTTGAAGGAGGCCTCCCTCTTCTTCTCATCATCACCAAAAGCGGCAACGCAAGTTTGAAGAGGTGATTCACAACGCCATGACCAAAGAAGAACAGAGGACTAAACTGGTTGACCTCTGCAGAACCAGGTGGGTCGAGCGGTTTACGGCTCTGGACACATTCGCCGACTTGTATCACCCAACATGCGACTGCCTCGGGCAGATGGTGGGGGAGGGGACAGACATATGGAATGCCGACACTGTGGCGCGCGCTGATGGACTGCTACACACTCTGAAAAGCAGCAGCTTCATCATCTCGTTTGTGACCGCCCGAAACGGCCTGTCCTACATAAAAGGACCAACGGTGCAGCTGCAGAAGAAGTCAAATGACATCGCATCAGCCTTCCACGAGGTCGCAGAGGTGACCTTGTTTGTAGAAGGGCTGCGGAAAAACTGCTGATGTAACATTTCATGTCTGGTACTTACAAGTGTCTGATCTTGCCACAGCTGCTGGCGTCACCATCGATGCTCCTCGACAATGCCAACGGCAACCGCTTCGTGATAACCAGCCAGCAGACACGCCAGAAGAGTTTTACAGGAGGTCATAGGAATTCCCTTTTTGGACTTTCTTCTGTCGCAGTTCAAGTCACGCTTCAACCATGCCCGAGTGGCCGCGGATGGTCTCCTGCTGGTGCCTTCAGCACAGCCATGCTTCAATCCTCTCCCATCAGGAGTGGCTGACTTGGCAAAGCTTTGGGACGACGACTTGGGAAACGCCCACGACATCCCTGCAGAGATGGAATCGTTGGGTGAGCAAGTGGCAAAACTGCACAGAGGACATACCAAACACAACCCATCTCAGCTATGAAGGTATGCAACCAGCAGATGTACCCCAACATTCATCAGCTCTTGCGGCTTCTCTGCACACTGCCCATCACTACAGCAGAGTGCGAGCGCACTATCTCTCGCCTCAAAACACTGAAGACTTGCCTACGCTCCACCACAGGTCAGGACCGGTTGAACGGGTTAGCACTGATGCGGATCCATAGACAGCGCCCAGTAAATATTCATGACGTTGTGGATGCCTTTGCAAAGAAGTTCCGCACAAAGATGACACTTAAAACAACAGCCCTCCTTGCATCTGAATAGAGACTCATATTTCACCCATCAGACTGAGTGTTATGAAAAAAAACTGTGTTCAGTTCTATTTACAGTTCACATTTCAAATTTAGGCAGATTGTGTGAACAGGTGGGTCTTTCAGGGTCTATCAAATTTTGCACGACGAGCAGACTTGCTGTTTTTCAGGGCAAGTGGTAGGGGATTCCACACAGTAGGTTCATATTGGAGAGAGAACGAACACCCAAGTGTCTTCTTATTGGTGTTTCCATCACTCACACTTAGATAAGATAATGTTGCTTATAGCCCAGCCGACCGCAAAGGGCCATATCAGGGCTGTCACCACGTTAAAATCAACTCAACACAAGTCATTCATCCACACAATTCTTTAAGTCAAGTCAAGTCAAGTAAACTTTATTATCTCAATTTGAGAAATTAATTTGTGGTCACACACATTCACAACAAATAACAATAATTTAGCCACATTACCCATTTTCTCACATATGACATACATTCATATAGAGGAATTGGATTTCAATTAAACATCTTCTCGGTTCATGAAATCAATGGACAGGGGAATAAAACTTTGTTTAAATCTGACACTTCTGCATTTAACCGATCGATATCTTCGTCCTGACTGAAGAAGGTCATACTGATTTGCAAGAACGTGGTCTGGTCACACGTAATCTTCTTCGCTTTACAAACAACACGGCACCTGTATAGCTCACTTAGACTTTTTTGTCTCTCACCAACGATTTTTCCTCCCACGTTCACCACTTTCTCAAGCACATTTCTGCTCTTCACAGTCAACCACCATACCACACATAAATGAGAAAGTTAGAACAGATTCCAAGAAGCATGAATAAAATGTCCGAAGAATGTCAGTATTCACATGAAATGATCGCAGCTTGCGAAGACAATATAATCTGGTTTGACATTTTTTGTGGACATACTCAACATGGATTTAAAATTCAGCTTATTATCTATAAAAGTTCCTAAATATTTGTATGATTCAACACGTTCTACTTCAGCACCTTTGATAAAAAGGGGTGGTACAGCTTTTGGATTCTTTCTAAAATCAATCAACATTTCTTTCGTTTTTGTTACATTCAGATCAAGATAGTTATGATCGCACCAGTCAACAAATCTTTGAACCTCCTTTTGAACCTCCTTGAAGTAAACAGAATCAGAGTTGGAAAGATCCACAAGTGCTGAGTCATCTGAATATTTAATGTACAAAGTTGAATCACTTCCTGAACAATCATTTGTGTACAGAGTAAAAAGCACTGGTGATAAAACAGTACCCTGGGGTGCGCCAGTTGAAATGACTCTGGAAGACGAAACAACACTTTGATATCGAACAGACTGTGTCCTCTGTGTAAGAAAATCAATTATCCAAAGAATGAGCTTGTTACCCACATTTATGTTAATGAGTTTCTTTGCCATCAGATGTGGTTGTATGGTGTTGAATGCTGATGAGAAAATCAATAAAGAGAATGCGTACAAAGGAGGCAGGTTTTTCGAGGTGTGAAAAAGCATGATGGAGAAGTGTGAGTGTGGCATCATCTGTTGATCTGTTCTGTTGGTATGCGAACTGAAACGGGTCTCTGGTACTGTGTAGTATCTTTTAAAACATAACCGAGGACAATTCTTGTTTCATTGTGAGTGGCACATGACACGGAATGCACCAAGGAGCTTCTTCACTCTTTAAAAGGTAGGAATGGGTAAAAATCACTCACACTTGGAATTTGCAAGTGAAACTGATTTGCTGAGCAAAGACTGCGCTGCGGCTGATGCACTGCAATAAGCTCTTGAAACTGTGTATAGTAAGAACAAACTGATTTCTTTCAAATTATACGCCAGACTTTTAAAGCTTGGTGTCCGGTTCAGCGCTGTGGTTAGAGGACTAGGCATGCACGAGTGTGGAGTGAACTGGTATATATAGTAGCAGTTGTGATCGTTCAGTTTGCATGGGAATGCAAGCAAGCTGTGATTGAAAGGTAGGCACGCATTTTTTTGTCAACTTACAAAGATGTTGAGGAAAAGAGTTGAGAAAATATATACAGTCGCGTGTATTTCATGAATATATATATATATATATATGCCATGCTCTTTCACACTGCAGAAATCTCAATTTGGAAGCAGTATGATATGGTTCTCAAACATGTTTCTAGACGTAAAGGAACAGTACTCCTAGAGTCACATTTACATTCCCAGATTGCACCATTTTGCTTCTTTGATTTAAAAATTTTCCAGGGGGGGGGGGGGGGGGCATGCCCCCGGATCCCCCTAGTAGGCTCGGCGCTTCGCGCAGTCGATGAATTAGCCCCCCCTTACAAAACAGTGATCCGGCCCCGGGGGGGGGGGGGGGGGGGGGGGGCGTGAGAGAGAGAGAGAGTGTGTGTGTGTTTATGTGTGTCACAGCCTTCTAAAGGAGAAGGTGGTCTAGGGTTTCCTTTTCCTGTGACTCTTATTGTTTTTTAGTTTGGATTCCTTTCACTCTTGGCATGCCACTTCTGAATCCCTCACACCTTTTCATCAAACACAGGAGTGAGCCCTTTAGTGACTAAAGATGGTGACACAGCAGAGACAGACAGGGGTAAGCAGATATTTTAAATACATTTTTTCTAGTGTTTTCACAAGGGAAGATATCAAAAATATGCCTGTTCTAAGTTTCCCACTTTACATACTCTTTTCTAAATCTGTTAAAGAAATGATAGTACCTTCAGATTGGAAAACAGCTACAGTTATTCCAGTATTCAAAAAAGGTTCAAGAACAGATCCAGGAAATCATAGATCAGTGAGTTTAACATGCATTATATGCAAAATTTTAGAATCATTTATTAGAGGGCTATTATTAAACATATGATAGAAAAAAAATATATGCTGAGTGTCAACATGGATTTCGTGCAAAAAGATCTTGTGTGACTCAACTTTTAGAAGTGATGGAAGACTTCACAAGGAAATAGATAAAGGAGAGAATATAGATGTTTTGTATTTAGACTTTAGAAAAGCGTTCGATTCAATACCACATGAAAGACTTTTAAAAAGAAATTAGAGTCTTATGGAATAATAGGAAATGTACTTGGTTGGGTTAGAGACTTTTTATCTAAAAGAACTCAGAAGGTAAGGATTGGTAGTTCCTCCTCTCAAAATGCTGATGTTATTAGTGGGATACCACAGGCAGTATTTTGGGACCAATATTATTTACAGTGTTTATAAATGATCTCCCTGTAGAATTAAAGAGTACATGTAAAATCTTTGCAGATGACACAAAACTTTATAACTCTCCGAAATTGCATAAGGAATTACAAAAGGATATTGAAACATTAGTACAGTGGTCTGATACTTGGAACCTATATTTTAATGCAGAAAAATGTAAAGTACTTCATATTGGTAAACACAAACCCACAAAAGGAGTATATAATGAAAATTGGGACAAGGAAATAAAAGTATCTAAATGTGAAGAAGAGAAAGACCTAGGTGTGACTTTTGACAAAAAAAAATTGCTATTTGACAGTCATATTGTAAATAGTATTAATAAGGCTAACAGAATGATTGGAATAATAAAAAGAACCTTTACATTTATAGAAAAGGACACTTTTTTACAATTTATATAAGACACTAGTTAGACCCGTTCTTGAATATGGAAACACTGTATGGTATCCAATGCTAAAGAGGACATTCAAAAGCTCTAGAACAGGTACAAGAAGAGCAACTAAGATGATTCATAATATAAAAAGATTACTCATATCAGGAAAGATTAAAATATCTACAACTTCCAACACTTAAGGCAAGAAGAATAAGAGGAGACTTGATTCAAGCATACAAGATATTTAATGGAATTGATGATGTTGATAAAGCATGCTTTTTTTGTACTCCGCAGAAGAATGTTACAAGGAATAGTGAAGATATAAGATATTTAAACAATATTCCAGAACTAATTTGAGAAAATTTACTTTTACTAATAAAGTAACCAGTTTTTGGAATGAACTAACAGTTAACATCAAACGTGCACCTAGTATTAATGTTTTTAAGAACCTCATAGATAAACATGAATTATTAACTAAAATTAGATATGAATTTGATGGATGATAGGACTGAGCTAGCCTATGACTGGACCACGGTCACGAGAAAAAGTATGACGATAATAATTCAACCGTCAATAAAGAAAGATATATTGCTGCTGCTTTAAGAAATTCCACAGAATACTTAACAGTATTGACATTGGTTGTTGGACTTCGACTGTCAACACAACATTTCACAGAACGTCTCGATGAATACCCTTTTCTTTTCCTTCATTGTACGTTGATGCCTCTATTGTACTCCAACGACGATTATTATCAACGAACAGTCCAACAAATGAAAGATGAATATTGCTGCTTGAAGAAATTCCATAAAATATCTGACACAGTCGTGACATTGGTTATTGTATAATTGATCTCCGACAGTCAACACAGCACTTCACAACACGCTTCAAAGAATATCTGTGACGGGCCTCCGACGCCCCCCCTCGTTATTAAAATATGATGATCATATTCAGGGATGCAGGGGGTTGTAGACAGAAGTATTTACGCTTCCACAACCAAAATGCGCTCTCGCATAGGCACACGCACTCTGTCACTCACATCGGGCCCGCACAAAGGTGACGGGAAACCAATAACTTTTCACAGAAAATAACCAACTTTTATTTAACTTGACTCCGAGCCCCCACCCGTCACTACACAACACAATTATCTGTATCATACAACAATGTAAACATCATACAGACAATCTCATAAATCGCATCCCCTGTTCTTCACTTCTTCTTACTTAACCAGGAAGACAATATTCCACTATTCTGTTTGCACACTTATAAACTTAAGAACAAATGAAATGTCCATAAACTTGCCAGCATTCCTTGGTTGACTGTCAGATTCCCTCATCACACTGTGCGACCACGAGCTGAAGCTGCCACACTGTTGCATCCTCCCGATTGGCCAAATCCCAGTTGGGGGACACTGGCAACGTAGCTCACTTTGCACCCTCAGACCGAGTCTCCTGGACTCCACTGCACTTCACCCTCTCCACAGAAAGGGCTCCTGTCAGCCTCTCCTGCAGGTCTTCTTGGCTGCAAACACCCCACCATTGTCTGGCAGCTCCCTGTCTAGGCTCCAAACAGGCTAACACGTCTTGCTGTCGACTGTCCCCCACACGGAAGACAATTCTTCTCTTTGTCGGTTCCGAGGCTACAGCAACCTCCACTGTCTACGTCCCCACCTTAGAGACAATGAGGCGACAGCAAACCTCTGCTTCTCGCTGTATTTTCTTGAGCCCTCAGCAAGACGGGCGAGTTCACTTTCCCTTAAGTGAGTCACACCTTCCTGGTTCTCTGAGCATCTTATATCCATTCTCAAAGAAAGAGAGAACCCGAGTTGAACTGGTTCAACCAATGGAATCACTGACACACATACACCACACGATTTGTACCAATAACTCCCCAAGTTATTTTTATTCCGCCAATGGAATCACTAGTCACCTACACATACACACACCACAGCTGTTAGCACCAACAAAGACTTGGGCACCAAGTGGTTAAGCATAACCTCCTATTCAAACTCATGTTCCATTCCCCAAAGCTACCCATTATACTAACAGCATGGACTTCTCTACCAGCCAGGACTGATGCCCCAAGTAGTTGCTACCTCTACAGACAACCAGGTGCAAACCACTCAATAGGCCAAAGCCTTCCATTCATTTCTCAGAACAAGAACGACTGAATGGTCGCGGTACTTTGCCTGCAGGCTGACGGTCGCCTACCCGTGACGGTCACCTGACACGATTGCCTCCTTAATTTGCCTAAATGCTCGAGAAACATTCAGCAACGACTCATGACACCCCCGTACCTAAGAATGTTGTTCCAATCAACATTCCTCAGGACGAAATGTCTCAGATTGGATAAAACAACTCAAGTGCATGGGTCAAATATAACAGTCCTACCCCTATGCTTCAGACATCACTTCCCGCAACATCTCTGACATGGATAATGTATCCACATTAAAACCAGTAGGTAAATCAATCAGATAGCAATCCAAAGATCACTCTTGGTCAGTCATAACGACTGTGCACAACATTTAACTCTAGACTGGCTCACATGTAATACAGAACTCTCTCTATAGCGTTGTAGCTATCAGCATGGTATACTACCTATTAATTAAATCATATCCATTCACTTCTAATACTATAGCACAATCTGATGTACCCAAGTTCAAATCAGGGGTGTGGGTCACAATCCACAAAGACAAGGTACAAATTCAGGCGTGTGCCCCAGCGTACGTAATCATCAAAGATAAAATTCAGGCATGTGGCGCACACCCTGCTTCACACGGCTCTACACACATATGCTAATCCAAACATGTATCCTGTATGATTCAACAACTTAAAGACATTCACACGTTTTTCAACACAGAGCTTACCAGCTGGACAAAACAACATGGGCATAACAGATCCTCAACCAGAAAAAATCATAGAATCAGAGCACTGTGGCGCATGTACTGATCCCTGCTCCAATAAAAGGGAATACACACATAGCAACTCAACTGGATAAACCTTCTATCAACAACATGAAAAATTATCACATGAACATCGGCTTCAAGCACGCCCCCCAACGCCCTATAACTGGGCAATCAAAATCAATAACCACACTGGCCAGCGACATTTATTCACACAGTAAGCCTTTGTATGTGTCCTAACAGCATACACTTGGCTGCTAACACCACCACCCCCACAACCAGCAGCCCTTAGGCATTGCGCCTACAATCGTTTCTACTTCTGTTGTTTTCACACTACAACGCAACACCCCGAAGGCATTTCGTCAGAACCTGGACCTCGTCGGCCCCTCTGCAATCTTGACTGCTGTTCTGCGAGCTCGCCCAATAGTATCTGGGTCGATGTAGTTGCGACAATTCCAGGCCATTTACAAGAGAGTCCGCGCACCTTCCACACATTTGTAAGTCTCAAAAGGAGCGCATGTGAGAAACTCTACTCGATCCCCCCTTCTAGCCTGTTTGGTGGCAAAATCTATCTTGGCATTCACAATGTCCTCTTGGCTTTCATGTGCCTCAGGGTCCGGTGTTGTTCGAAGGTCACGTGAACTGATGCTGTCGCACCCTTCACCTGCGATCGACGACGATCCAAGTCTCCCCTTTTCACAAATGTTTAAGAGATGATCCACTCACTCATCTACATCCGCACGATTTTCTTTTCCTGTGTTGAACGTTCCATGGTTCAGAATCCCACTCAAGTTCCTCTATGCCCTTACTGTGAATGATCCTTACTTAACTGGACTTCTCCTTTTTTCCAACACGTTTCGTGTCTGCTACTATGAGCTGACCTATCTTTGGCTTCTCTAACGAATGGAACTGGTCACCCGTCCCTTCGTGCCAGTGAGTTTGGAATTACAGCCAACCCTAGGTTGCCGAGCCAGCTGCGTTCATGTTACGCTGTGGAGTGCCTCTTGGGACCGCCCGACCCTGAGGTCCGCCACCGTGGCTCTTTCACATTGTCTGATTGCCACGGCAACGCCAACAACTTGGTTTGAAACCACCACTATGGTCACCATGGTCCTACGGCAACAACCGCACGAACGGCCTCCTAAACTTGTCAACTACTACTGGGTTCAGGCTTCCAGTGCAAAACAACCATGTGTATCTTCATGGTCATATGCTAGCTCTACTGCAGCAGCGCCTGTAGCACTTCCACCTGCTTTGCTGGTTTACCTTCCATGTAGTAGTCCCTACCCCTCACTATCCTTGCTTTCCCCCTACTTGACTGGTCAGCCCTGGTTATGCTTTGGGAGGATGTACTACCCCTAACAAAGCTTGGATAGGGAAGGAGTTTCCTTTGTACTGCTGCTCCTGACAACAGTTTGGGGGAGTACTCCTAACAACACTCGACTCTACTTTGACACGGGCCAAGTCAGCTACGCTAGCCCGATTAATCTCCATCTGCCTCTCGCCAGATTCGCAGCAGTTGGTTTCCCCTGTGTAGTCGGTCTCTGTCACAAAACCGGGTTCTGTCATTGCCGCCAAACCGGTTCTCCCTTGTCAGAGGTCAATCCGGTACTAACAAGCAGGTCACCCGGCTCTGTCCCGTTTACTACTGCCGCTAGTAGTTGGTGGTTGTAACTACTGCCTTCCTGTTGAATTGATATCAACAGCGGCAAACAGATTGAATGTATTCGCAGTCCGCTACATTCCTTGGCATGATAGACCCTCTCGCCCACACTTAAAACATGTCCGTTTCACTCTAACATTCTCTTGAGTCCGCACTGTGATTCGCGGGACTTTAGAATCTTCTTCTAAAACCCTGCGATCTCGCCTCCTTTGTGCGAGGGAGTTGGCGAATCACTCCCTTGCCTGTGTGGTCTGGGCATTACGGGACGAAACTGGTTTCGATCCCTTCACCCCAGTACGCTGTTCAGGGAGCACGATTCATATCGTACTGCAACTATTCAACTCTAACCTCCATCTAACCTTCCAAATTCTCTTTCTGCAACTGCCAAGAATGGTGTGGCGCGTCTTCCGACAAGTGGAGAGAAATTTGCTCCTTAACGATCCTCCTCCCTCAAAAGATCAAAGTTATGTTCGATGTTTCTCCTAACCTTAATCCATTTGTACAAGAAGAAGCCCTAAGCCGATAAAGGAACTGACGTGTGGTCTCACCTGATTTTACGAACAGTTTCTCACTCTGAACAATTCCTCTATATCCTATATCGGCCAACATACGGCGTTACCTGGTACCTCTGAAAACAAAGCATGCGCGCACCATCACGACTCATAATCCATCTGTTTTTCTCGTGTGGTAAGCCAGAAAAAAGTGCATCCCTAGCTTTGGGTGTCAGCGGCACAGCCAGCGGACAAATTTTGTGGCCCACCGCGATTATCACATTCGGGTAAGCCCCATGATCATCCGGCATCACTTTCAAATGCTGCGAAAATTAAATCCTCTAATGGTCCGGATTATCATCAAAACTTTGGGCAAATTGATCAAGGGAACTGACATGACAGGTGCAAAGTTTAGCTTGGGGGTTTTGCGTCCACGTCCCGTTTCGTTCTCCCAATTTATAATTTTTCTACACCAACGCTGCTCTAGCTACCGTCTTCTCTAATCTTTCCTCTCTTTCCCGCCCTTTCACTCTCCTATATCTTCTTCCCTTTCTCACAGGCTCACTCTTTTCCCGTCCACCACAATACAATTTACTTTGAACGTCTCTGGAGCGAGAATAGGGAGATCTCCTGATCGGGATAGCTGGACCTCTTTTTTTCCCGGGCTCTATTCGATCTCGCTCGCCCTGTAGCTCTCCACCCCCGTCCTTTGGAGGACAAATTTTCTCTTTACTCTTTTTTCCCGTTGTCTTCTAATGTGTCGCTCTCCATAGTTTACTCTCGCCTGTCTCTCTGTTCTTCCGATCCCTTTTGTATTTTCTGAGCCTCGAGTACCGGGGCAGTTCTTCATCGTACGATATGTCCTTCTAGTTTCCTACCCGTTAAAGTCCTAAAGCTTTTCCTTCTTCTATGAGAGCGTCCATCTTTCATCAGTGGGACCCATTGTCTCAGCACCCTCTTCAGTCGACATTTTGATGCTATCTGACCCTCGACAGGCACCAGCTAATACCACCACGGGAAAACAAACGATGATCCACACGATCGAGCTCGAAGTATGAAATAAGCGATCCACACGATCACTTACTCTAAAGTCGATCAAACAGTTGTGCTCCACACAAATCAATCCAACAGAACCAAGTCACCGCAAGTGTCAAAAACAAAGGCACCAGTCATGAAGAGAAAAATTTAAGATCAGAACAAGATTCACCCCTAGACTCAAACCGTCTTTCTGTGGGACATAGATAATGAACATCTAGTGCCTACAATGTAGAGAAAGTACTTATCAGAAATCAGCTATGAGCAACATATGAAACA
>JADBJO010032160.1:10000-15974 GCA_016801955.1 Conus betulinus | reverse complement strand
GTGTAGGTGTGTGTGTGTTGTGTGTGTGTAGGGTTAGTAAGAAGATAACTGTAATGGGCAGTATATCTTTGCTGAGGTTACCTACTTTTTTAGGACTTTCTTGGGTTTAGAATACATGCACAAATGCCCCCGCGCGTCACATGCCTCTCTCTATCGCTCTCTCTCTCGCTCTCTCTCCTCTCACACACACACACCAAACACTCAAACTACACACACAACAACACAAAACACACACACACTCTGTACTGCACAACACACACACACACACAAACACCACACACACACACACACACACGCGCGCGCGCGCGGCGCGCGCGCGCGCATGCACGCACACCACAAACATAAACATTGTCCTGTGTAATTTCAAACCGTTGCGCACACACCCACACGTATTCGCCGCTCGCGTGTTTGTGTTGTTTGAGTGTGCTTGGTGTGTGTGTGTGTGGGTGTGTGTGTTTTCAGGCCAGAGAAATACCTCGGGATTGGCAAACACTTTTCAAACTGGTCGTTGACGGCACTGTCCGAGAGAGACTTCAAACAGTGTCTAACCACTCCTGAAGGAGTGGCCACTTCCCCCTGAAGGAGGCTCAGAGGACTCGGCCGTTCTGAACCCCTCTGACCAGAGAATGTGTTGTCCTGGAGGATGATATTTATACACACATGTGTGTGGCTGAGTCCATTCAAGAGCGCATGAAAGGTGAGTAAGACTGCTCGCAGCGTTGAAATGAAAGGCAGGTCATTCTTTGTTGTTTTTCTCACTCCTTTCTTTTCTTTGAATGTCAGTCTGACTTGTTTTCAATAGCGTTTTTGTTTGTTTGCTTGTTGTTTGTCTCCTGTCCTTTATCTTAACAAAACAATGTATATGATGATTGTCGTGGCAGATGATCATGCCATTGCAGAGAAATGCCATGTTCGATCTTTTACATTACGGAAAAAGACCCGATTTTGAACCAAAAATCATTCTTTTCTATTCTTTTCAGAAATTTCGTTTAACACGTCAGAGACTCTGACTCAACTTTCGAAAACGTGGCTTTCTTGAAATGTGTCGGTCTGTTTACACGAGAAACTACAGCACAACTATCGTAGTACTAATTATCCTGGATGGTGTGGTCCGGAACAAGTAACGAGCGAGGCTACGGGATACACACGGCACTTGCTTGGCGGTGGCGTTTTTTTGCCGGTGGGATCTGCAGTCATGAAATATGGGCTGGTACACCTATGGCAACACTCCTGTGGAGGTTTGTCGTGCCACATCCGGTGACCATAACATAATGGCATCTGCCAGGGAGCACTTGTATCCCTTGAACGTGTTAATGGAATGCCCTGTGTGTGCCTGAACTCTATGTGAACATAGCGCAGGTTTCCAAGGGGTGGTGTAAGCTTGCTCCCAGCTGATGTGTTTGAGGTCAGTACTTAATCAGGGTCCGCCCGTGGGTGTATCTTTTTCTAGGGGCACTATTCTGTCTGGATACTTGCTACTTTGCCACCCCCTCCAAGCAAACAGTTGATAGTTTTGACTATTCCATCCACCTCGACGCGTTTACATTCACATTTGAATTTCAGCGAGCTGTTGTGACTGGTTACTCCCCTTTTCACGGGCAGGATCCAGTTGGTTGTTATTTGATAGCGGCCAACTCAATGCCATCTTGTATATGCCGTGCTTCCAGGTCTTTGCGTTAGGCACATGTACCATTCTCTCTGTATCTCCAGCTACTTGTCTAGTCTTATTTCCACCAATGACTGGATTCAACGAGTGTTTAGCTGGCATAGAGCTCTCAAAGAGTGCTTTAGTTAATGGAATCTATATGGTATATATTGCTGACCGTTATCTCCATTCAAATATTTATTCTGATATTCATTAACCTATTGGTGGACTGTCTGACTAGCTCAACAATCCTACAGCTCACCCTTTCAGTTATTTATTTGTTTTTCACTTGTTTAAGAGAAAGCTTGATAGGAGAAAGCTTGATAGAAGAAGATCTTCAGACCCCCACCCCCCCCCCCCCCCGCCCCCCCTCAGATAAAGTGTTCTGGCCCTGAACTCATTACACTCTGAGGGGTCCAGGCCGCATCCAGGTCATGATTTCCAGATTCCCTTCTGATGCCATTTTTTTTCTAGCACTGCTAGGATTCGAACCCACAACTTTGGATGGGTAGGCATCTGAAGGCTTACCCACTGCTGATGGACACTTGCTCTAAGTGGGAACTTTAAACTTTTTGAAGTTCACTATTGTTATTCCTCGACGAGATCCAGCTCCAGCTCTTTTCAGCTGCCTCTGCCATTGCCTTCAGGTTTCTGGTCATCTTCTTCCTTGAAGTCCCGAGCTGTTTCATGACATCATAGACTGATGAGCCTACAAATCCCTTGTTCCAGCCTCTATAACGAGAACCTTGGCACTGGAAGCCAGACTCCCCAGGCTGGGACAGTCAGACTGGCATACTTCTCAGTTTTGTAGATGTGCGCTTGCTCCATTCTGCTTTCGTAAGGCACAGTGAGTTCGATCAGAATTCATTTGTTTTTATTACTTATTAGCTAGCTAAGTGTGCGCGCGCACGTGTGACTAGTTTATTAGTTTAATTTGATTATATCATTGATTTATTTATATTATAACATCTATTAATTTATTTATCTATATTTTGTATCTGTTTACATTTCATTTGTGCCTCTGTTTACATTCTCCAGTTCTCTTAATTCATTTTCAAACAGGAGAAACGATGTGAGTCACGTGATCCGTGACGAGGAAATCCTCAACATGACATGGTGTGGGAGGGGGCGGATTTGTTCCGCTCGGCTGCCCTGCTGACAGAGACCGTGACCTAGAGACAGAAGCCATGGCCTTGAGTGCCCTGGGAAGGGTTTTATGACAAGGTGGGCGATCCCTGTGTCCTACGGACAGTCAGGAACTTGTCTGTACAGGAAGTCTTTTAATATCTGATCCGATCTGTATAGGAAGTCGTTCGCTTATCTGACTTGATTCTGTATAAGAAGTCGTTAATTTGTCTGAATTGGTTGTATTAAAAAAGTCGTTAAAACTTTATTTGTTGTTAAAACTTTATTTGACATTTTGAAAAAATCTCCTTCAACCATTGCATAACCACAATGATTTATGTGTGGATTTTTTTTTTTTACAATTTGTTCAGAACAAAAATCGAATACTTGTAAAACGCAAAGGTGCATGTTGAAGGGAGAAAGTATTATCAGCATTGATTATGATAATCAATATCTAAGGCGTTGATCTATAAATAACACCAGTCGCGTATAAATTTCTTCATAGACGTACGCACGCACATATTCATTGTTTGTTTGGTTCTTTACATGTGTATTTGCAATGTATTTGCTTTGTTCAATATTGCCGTATAACCCAGTCATGAAATGGGTGAATGTGTGTGTGTGTCTGTCTGTCTGTGTGGGCGCGCGCGCCGCGTTGTGTTTGTAGTGAGAGTGTGTGTGTGTGTGTGCATGTGTGCGCGTGTGTGTGTGGGTGAATGAATGTGTGTAACAGGTCCTGAACTGAAGAGTCGTGCTAAAACGTGTATGACAAAGGTCTGGAAACTGGCCAAAACACTATGGTGCCCAGAAATCTCTCCGGCGAAGGTTAGATTGGCAGATTATTGTACTTTCTAAATATGATTTTGTGTCACAGAAAATCACTGTCCAATCACCATGGTTGCCAGAAATTTCACCGGAGAAGTTCAGTATCGCTCGTATCGTGGTGTCAAAGGTATCCATTAAAAATCTTCAAGCACAGAAGTTTTGCTTTTGAAAAGAATTATATTCATCATACATAAATCAAACTAATGTGAATAGAACACACTGCAGAATACCAGGGTTCAGTTGTGTGATGGCAAAGTCTTCTTTGTTTGTTCGTTTCCGAGCTAGGTTTACGTGCCATAGTTAAAAATGCCATTAGATTGTGGATGGTTCCAGGATTATGAAATAGGGCGGGGGGGGGGGGGGGGGGGGGGGGGGATTGTGGGATTGTGACTGCTCGTATAGTAAGAAAACCAAATTTAGAGAGACGCCATTGGAGAAAAACTGTCATTATATGATTATCTTCATTGTTATTATCATTCATCAGTATAGTATTGGTTGGTTGTTGTTGTTATTGTTACTTTTGTTATCATTATTATTATTATTACCTTTGTTATTATTATATTATTATTACCATTATCGTTATCATTGTTGTAATTTTATAGAGTTGTTGATCGTGTCATTGTTATTTATGTGACTGGTCCTCTTGTTCCATGATTTATTTTCTTGTGTGGAATAAATATTCTGTCATCATTTTATTTTTATTATTGTTGTTTTGTGTGGTGTTGTGTGGGTGTGTGTGTGTGTGTGTGTGTGTGTGTGTGTGTGTGTTCGTGTGTGTGTGTGTGTTAATAGTTTATCCCTTTGTTCTAGGTATTCTCTTGATGGTTGCTGTTGTTGTTATTGTCATGGCTGACTGTTACTATCACTATTGTTCTCACTGTCATCATTACCATTAATCGTCGTTTCTTGTGATACGAAGTGGCTCAGTCTTCCTGCAGAGTGGTACGAGGTTGGCGCGCAGTACGTTGGAGCGCTACCAGCAGGAGGAGACGGTGAGGTCCATGGGAGAGAAGGAACGGAAGGAGAAGGAGGAGGTGCTCAAACTGGATCAAGGACGAGCTTGACACCCTGAAGAAGAAGCTGCAGGATCTGAGTAGCTGGAGTTCCTCAAGTTCGTCTACACACCATCACCCCCGAAGAATCCTTCAGCAGCATAAATTGGGGGAGGTACGATCGCAAACTTTTTGTTCTTCTTTCTTTCTTTCTTTTTTTTTTTTTTTTGTTTTCGTTTTGTTCCTTTGAATAATAATTCATGGACTTGTTTTTCTTTTCTTGCAGTTAATACCCCCCCCCCCTCTCTCCCCTCTCTCTCTCTCTCTCCTTAATCTCTAAACCCCTGGACCGACACTGAGGCAGGGAGAAAAGAAAAAGAGAAGAAAAACACATCTCTGGCAGTTCACAAGCTGGATTACTGATCATGACATGTTGTTCATGGGAGATTACCCTGGGAGTTTGTTTGAGTTGCAGGTAAAGGAAGGCTACAGATACTACTTCTCTTTTCTCCCCAGATATTTAAGGTGTATCCTAATTGGGTACGAAAGCAAATAAGGCACTAGTTTAGACGAGATAGGCAAGAGAAAACGTGGGATGAGATAAAGCTGCCATACGCTATGAATCAGTGCATATTCTGTGAATCAGTGTATTCTGTGAATTAGTACATGTGTTTCCTTTTAAGAAGTTTCTGGGTGTAGACAGGCGAACGCCATACACATTGTGTTATGGGGGAAAGCAGTAGAATTCCCAATATATCTCGTTTCAGCACATAAATACACCCCGTCCACATCCACAGCCCGGTCGGCCCGCCGCAGCCCCCGGCACCAGCAATCCACAGGGAGCAGTCAATGTCAAGTCGTCAGAGAGGCAACCCACCGGAGTAGACACTGCACTGCTGCCGAGTCACTTCGGTGGTGTTCAGTGGCGCCTGTTCTGATCTAACATACGCAGGACACCACCTACTAAGCCCCTACTGACGACAATAATTGCTTAGTCGCGGAGCGCGGCGTGAGTGAGCTCTCCCTCCGGAGGGCGCCACCACACGTCCGTCCAACGACAGCCCCCATGGACTCGCCGATACCGGTGACCCCGACGGAACCAAACCAAGGCCACAGACGTGGAGAGGACATCGAAACTGAGGTCACCATGAGAGCAGGCATGAAGGGCCACAGAATTTGAGACATTTTTTTTAATGCTGATCGATGAGAATGAGGATGATTAAGATGATGCTACGGATCTCCATTTCGGTCTGAGACTACATGACAGGGCTGTACTCTACACTTCCTTTCATAATATATCCCGGCGTCAACCAGGCCCGAGAGATACAGGCACCTGCAGTGTTGGTCAGAAATTTGAGCAACATCTCAGAAACGCATCCATTAAGTG
>JADBJO010032160.1:0-5000 GCA_016801955.1 Conus betulinus | reverse complement strand
TTCCATTTCTGTCTTTAGCTCTTTCTGTGCGATAAGCCAGAGGTGTGTGTGTGTGTGTGTGAGCGCAGAGTTGACCCTCTAATTTCTAGCAAGTAACTATTACTGCTTGTTGACCCTAATCCCAAGGTACAAATACTATTGCTTAATTATATCCCAGCCAACTACAAAGGGCCATATCAAGGCTGTAATAGTGCAAATAAAGTATCTCAAATTAACATTTGAGAAGTAACTTTTCAATTAATGTTGAAAGAAATTACGTTTCGCAAAATTAAAATGCAAACAAGGTCTTGCTTGACTTGAGTGCAGAATGGTGTCATGTATACCCCCCCCCCCCCCCCCCCCCCCCACAAAGGTCACTGCAGGTGATTAATTACCCGCCATCTCAGCACTTTGAAGAAAGCATAAAAATCCATGACTTATTCAAAGAACAGCTTTCAAGCTGGACTTTAGGCTGCTGACATATTTGGGATGCAAATTTGAAGATGAGTTAACTTGTCGATAAATTTTCTCTGCAAATTGGGCATGCAGGAACCTCTTTACAATACATCATGCCACGATATTTGGTTGGGCTTCACGCAAAATTCTTTAACAATCATTTTCAGACCCTGTCTTCAATGTGCAGCTGACATTACAAACACGTGCACAAAATCACACATGCAAGGAATGACATCAATCAATGCGCTAATTACAGATTACAGAACGTACACTGATGAAGAGTTTCAGGAAAAATGCCCATGAAGGAGATAGAATGTGACCTGCTTACCAACATCAGCATCTCTGAGGAAGGAATAAGGGAGTTACTACTGAAGCTTAATACATACAAAGCCTGTGGTCCTGACCAGATATCACCTTGAGTGCTGAAAGAAATTGCCACAGAGGTCGCTCCAGTTTTGACCATAATCTACCAGTCATCTCTCACGTCAGGCATTGAGCCAGCAGACTGGAGGAAAGCCAACGTCACTCCAGTCTTTAAGAAAGGTGAACATTATAATTCATCAATCTATCGCCTAGTGTCACTGACGAGTATACCGTGCGTGTTCTTCGAACATGTTATTGTCAATGCAGTTATGAACCATCTAGAACACAACGCCATCCTCTGCCCACAACAACACGGCTTTTGGAGGCATAGGTCTTGCGAGACTCAGCTCGTTGAGTTTGTAGAACTGTCTCGGAATATGGAAAGTGGAGAACAGACCGACATTGTCATAATGGATTTTGCAAAGGCGTTCGATAAAGTTAACCATAGTAACCTGCTCCACAGACTACACCATTATGGAGTCCATGGCAACATCAATTGTGGATTGAGAGCTTCCTCAGCAATAGGAGACAAGCCATAGTCATAGACAGTGCAGCTTCAGAGCTGGCAGATATCAGATCCGGGATGCCACAAGGATCAGTGCTTGGACCATGCCTTTTTCTGGCTTATATTAATGATTTGCGAGATCAGCTCACCTCACAGACTCGCCTGTTTGCAGACGACACGTCACGTCAAAAACCAGGACCAGTCCCAGCTACAACAAGACCTCCAGACACTTCAACAGTGGGAGAAGAGCTGGGATATGGAGTTCCATCCTGAGAAGTGTACAACTCTGTCGGTGACAAGAAAGAGACGACCACTGTCCAGTGAATACCATCTACATGGACATACCCTCAATGTGGTTACTTCTACAAAGTACCTTGGAGTAACCATACGGACGAGCTTAGTTGGGACAAACATATAAACAGTATCTGCACAAAGGCCAACAAGACCCTTGGCTTCCTCAGGTGTAACCTCAAGATCAGCGCCACCCAGCTAAATGCCACAGCCTACAAAGCCATGGTGCGACCCATGCTGTAATATACCTGCACCGTGTGGGACCCTTACATGACGACTAATGAGGACAAGCTGGAATCAGTCCAAAGGAGGGCTGCACGCTTTGTCACAGGACGTTATCACAACTCTCCTCAAACGTCAGCAGCCTCATCAAACAACTAGACTGGCACCCCCTAAAGCAGCGAAGGAAGATAACCAGATTGGCCACGCTGTTTAAAATCATACATGGCTTGGTCTGCGTGGATAGATCCCAGGTGATTCCTGCTCCAACCCTTAGACAACGACAGCTTAGAGTACATGAACATCAATTCAAACAACCACAGCGCTGAACTTTGTATCGACAGGGGTCCTTTTATCCACGTACTATAAAGGACTGGAACTCCCTGTCCAACACAGTTGTCGAGGCAAAGAATCTTGACGTTTGTGTCAAGAGCAAGAAAACTACAGTAAACCTCTTTTTTGTGCTGCGCCAGCCCACTTTCAAAACGTCAGAATAGTCAACATGATGACTGGGGACGTTCAATGGATGACGATGAAGATTCCTATGAACTTCTTAAGTCTTCACGTGTTTATTCAATTTTCCTACCCCTTAACATTACTGCGTATTGTAAACTGGTTTCTTTATCATCCCTGATCATAGACGGACGTTTGTGTGAGTGTTTTTTTTCCCAACTGACATTTCATTATCGGACTTCAGCCAAATATTGGGACTGGAAAAGCTCTCATGTTTTCCACGGTTATTTCAGACCTTGATGACATATAGATTCCGAAATCCACAAGGTAATGAAAAAAAAATCCCATCTCTGCAATTACACCGTGACATACCACTAGAACATCGAAGTCGAATGAATGAGGTCAACTTCAAAAGTCATTCCCAGCAACTTGGGCAAAGGGTTACTTTCCACTTCATTACAAACATGTCAGAGAAGAATCTGGTGGTCGAAATAAATCGGAGACGTTCTAAATACATAGTTGGTTTGTGCTTCACATAATTCACACAAACCAAATAAAACAATATTGTACAAACAGATCACAATGTCATACTTAACAGATGAAGAAGAAACACACACACCTAATTTTGAGGACAAAAGAACAAGACAAAACGACACCACCGCACTTCACATACCTTAACCGGAAGAGAGAGAGGGAAGCGGAAAGACAGGAAGTCAACAGTCGACTGGACTAATAGGAATGACTTCCCTTGGCTGTTAGGCATGTGAAATGTTGATACAGACATAACGGTGTTAGATAACAAAGTTTTAAAACACTTCTCAGCGAGTCCGCTCAAAACAAGGACAGATTACAGGACAGAGTTTTTTTTTGTCCTTGTTTTTGGCGGACTCACTGAGAAATATTTTTGAAAATTTGAGTCAATTTCCCCCTGCTGTCATCTCACTTTGAAACTGACTAGAACACAAGTTATGCACGCGCGCGCGTGCGTGCGTGCGTGCGTGCGTGCGTGCATGTGTTCGTGTGTGTGTATGTGTCTGTGTTGTTTGGCCTCTTTCTATTTCGTCAAGTTTGTGTGGATCATCAGGATCAGGGCTTATAGGCTTACGTTGCCGGAACCTTCCCAGATTAAAATAGCAACGGAAAAGTGAGGATAGCCCATATTCTTAGGTGTGTTTTTGTTTGTTTGTTTGTTTGTTTGTTTGTTTGTTTGCTAAAGCCCTCTTCAGGTAAATAAAAATTATTTTTAAGTTTGGCGTGTTTCCTTTTTAAAAACGTTCCGACCCAATGAAACTGATGCCCTAACGGCCATCCCCGAGCTCAGCTCAATGGGACGCCGTTGCGGCGCTGCATCCACCAAGACTATCTTATTCTAAGATTGACCTGCACGGTTGAAAAACACTTTTATTGCAATTTAGTGCAAGGATGGCAACATAGTGTCTCTGCTGACTGCTGCAGAGAACGCTGCCATAGAGCCTGCCTGGACGACTTGTTCGTTCACTTTATTCCAGTCTATGACTGTCTGCAAAAAGAAGGAGCGCTGGTACTGCTTGGTGCTTGACTCTGGGACTACATATCCACGGCTATTAATAATGTGAATTTTGTGACGGTGTTGTTTGTCACGAAGCCATGAAGCATTTTTGGACGGATTTTTCTCTTTTCTTTTTTCATTGGTGTTAAAAAAATTCTCTGTGCGCAGTGCTGGAAGAAGTCCTTCAATGATCTTATAGAAGGTGACTAGTCTTTGTTGTTTTTTGCGCACTTGGAGGGGTGGTAATTGGAGTTCAGTCAGCATTCGCGTGATGCAACAACCAGGTGTCTGGACCTGTAGTAACGCTTGATGAATCTTGCTGCTTTTCTTTGGATGCGCTCAAGCTTTTCCTAGTCCTTTGCCAAGTACGGGTCCCACACAGTAGCTCCGTAATCCAGGGCTGCGCCGATCAGGGAGGGGTATGTCAAGCGACGACATTCTGGGGTGCAGCTGCCTAGATTACAGCGTAGGAAACTAAGTGCTGAGTCCGCCTTTTTGCAAATCTTTGTCATATGCCTTGACCATTTCAAATCTGTGGATAGTTCAACACTGAGGTGTGGGTTTTGTTCCACATGTTTGAGGATCTCATTATTCTGTAGAAAAAGAAGACTAGGTTTTGGACTCTGTAGAGAGGATGTAGCACTTTGATGCATTAAATCTCATTCCCCAGTCTTTGGCCCACCTTTCGAGTTTGTTGAAGTCGTCTTGCAGACAGATGTGATCTTGCAGAGGGTGAAATTCCCGGTATAAGTGGCAGTCGTCTGCAAATAGTCGCACTGTTGAGTTCACGGTATTGGGGAGGTCGTTTATATGGCACAAGAAGAGGAATGGGCCTTATACCATGCCTTGTGGGACGCCTGACGTAAACGTTGTCTTCTCTGAGCTTTCCCCTTCCAGGACGACTTTCATAGTTCTTGTAGTCAGGGAGCAGCTAATCCACTGCAGAACAGGGCCTTTAATCCCGTAGTGTTCTAGCTTGTGTAAGAGCTTGGCATGGGGCACAGTATCGAATGCTTTGCTGAATAATGACATCTGACTGAATTCTGGAGTTCTGTGTCTTGAGGAGGGCATCCATGGTGGTAAGTAACTGGGTCTCGCAGGAGAATCCAGATCTGAAACCGTGGTTTCTGTCAGTCAGAATGTCGTACTTCTCCAAGTCCTCTCGCATGTGACGGCAGACGATGTGTTCCATTAGTTTTCTTTCTC
>JADBJO010032159.1:0-15975 GCA_016801955.1 Conus betulinus | reverse complement strand
CGAGCGGAACGCCAGGAGCTGGTTCTAATATCCAGACACTCTTGTAACAAGTTTACAATCCCTACGTCATGCGGACGATTTACAGAAATCGATCTTCACACGATCGTCAAATCCGCCCACACAACGGAGACGCGTTCTTCAGCCCTAACCATACTCACGAATCACTCGCTGCCAGACTCCCCAAACCCCCCGATTGTTTGCTGTACATGAAGTCGGAAGTTCGAGAAACATACGGCAGCACAGCCGATCGACGGAAATATTCCAGAGAGTTCGAGAATCATGAGTTTGCAGAGCATGTCACAGTGCATGGGACTTTGTAGAAGACCGAGACCCATGAAGAGGTATAACCAAGCAAAATGCATGCAGCATTCTAGGAACAGTTTCTAGAACCTTCTGGCATTTTTTTTTTTTTTTTTTTTTTTAACTTTCGAAAAATATTCTGGGACCATGTGGCGTCTGTACGTCATTTGGGCTAACAACGTCACGTGGAGCAAATCTAAATACAACTCACGATGCATAGATTTGAACAAAGAAAACATACAAAGCAAATTCGCTCTCTTTGTCACACACACACACACACACACACGCACGCACGCGCGCACGCACACACACACATGTGCACACACACACACACACACGCACACACACCAAACACACACACACACACACACACACACACACACACACACACACACACACGCACACTCACTCACTCACTCACACCACAACGACTAGCACCACCAACTGTGAGATTCGACCAATGAATCCCCTAGTTAATTTGGCTCCACCAATGGAATCACTAGTGCAACCCTACGTATGCAAACAAAGAGTTGAGTACCGAGTGGTTCATGCACAACATCCAATTCTAACTCATGTTCGATTACCTGGAACTGCCCATTGTAAACCCAGACTCCTCCACAAGCCAGGACTGATGCTTCGAGTGTTTACTGCAAACCGTTTAATAGGTCGAAGCTTTCCCGAAGGTCTTCATTCCTCAGGACAAGCACAGCTCAATGGTGCAGGCCGACGGTCACCTGCTGCAACGGTCACCGAACCACGACGGTCACCTGCCACGACGGTCACCGAACCACGACGGTCACCCGACCACACAACGGTCACCGAACCACAACAGTCACCAAACCACAACGGTCACCGAACCACAACGGTCACCTGCCACGATCGCCTCTCCTCAAACCTAACGGAGAACCCAGTGAATAGCCGTGGTGGAGGTAGATGCCTTCCTCACCCAGAACAGGCAGCTTGGTATGTACTTGTTACTAATCAACCCTTGGGCACGCGAACTCGGGGTATCCTTATCGGCGATGCCGGGGTTCGCACACTTAAAGAATCCAAGGAAACTAATCTCAACATCAGCAAAATTACCCTTACTCTGCCTAAAGGAGTGGAGAACATTCGGCCGGGCTCATGACTGTGTAGATATTGTGCCATATATTATTTCATTCGCATGTGTTTGTATCACATTTTCATTTCCATGCTACTCACTTCGTTTTGTTGGCACATGCGTGATGTGAGACAAACACTTTACAGAAGACTGCATGAAAACCTGTTTCAGAGATGTCCCACCTGATGTGGTCTTTGAATTTCTGAAAGAGTTTAACATTTTTAATCTGACCTTAGATTTTATGGAGGAAAGATTTTAAACAAAATTTCCGGTGTGTTTTAAAGGGATGTGTGAATTTTTTTTTTTTAAATGATGACATATGTTGACCAACGCGGTGACGGCCCTGATGTGGCCCCTGCGATCGGCTGGGCTATAAGTAACATTACCCTATCTTACCTTGATTTTGCAGATGGTTTGATAGGGGAAAAAAGCAGATTCTGCTTATTCATTTTCAAAATGAAGTTAAGATTTTCACACACACGCACACGCGCGCACGCACGGACATTCTCAAACATGTAAATTCGCGCGCGCGCGCGCACGCACACACACACACACCACACACACACACACCACACGCACGCATACACACACATACCGACACACACACACAAGTAGGCACGCGAGTGCAAACACACACACACACACACACACACACACACACACACACACACACGTACGCGCGCGCGCACTCTAGAATGACAGTGATTCTACTGATTTATTTCAAAAAGGTGTGTACATAAAAGTGTAAAACAAAATGAATCAAAGACATCATAGTGCCCAATACTACATGGAACGGTCCTATTGACATCCAACATTGGGCAACCTACGGCCATATTGCCCCCTTCTGTAATCTCATTGTCCAGTTGCGAGATGACCATGGCCTAAACTGAACATCACAATTCGCAACACAGCAATTGAGGGTTAAAAGACTTTCTAAATCAGAACAGGGGAAGAAACTCGAAAACAAAAAACAAAACAAGCAAGCAAAACAAAAGAGAGAGAGAGAGAGAGAGGAGGAGAGAGAGAGCACAGCGAGAGGAGAGAGAGAGAGAGAGAGAGAGCAGAGCAGAAGTTTTAAGCACAGAATTGCATGAAGGGGACCTGTACTGAGAGAACCCCTCATGAGAATACTCTCTCTCTCCTCTCTCTCCTCTCTCTCCCGTCTCCTCTCTCTTCTCTCTCTCTCTCTCCTCTCTCTCTCTCTCTCATGTTGAAAGTTAACTACCAAACTTACAAAATTAGATAGATGAACAAGGTTCTTTGAGAACAATATCAGTTCAAAGAAAAGCTATCATCTAAAATGAAATAAGTTCACAACAGTGACTCGCTTTTTTCTCATGTCTTCAATTTATTGGAAAATTAACACGATGTTACATACACAGAAGACGTTAGCTCTGACGAAAGCTGAGCGAGTCTTTAATTATCCCATCATAGCAGACGGAATAAAGTCGAGTATCAGGCATCTTGAAAATGGGAAAGAGTGCTGGATCAAATAAAATAGTCACTAAGGTTTTAAAACGCATAGCTGAATCTGTTAATTTTTCTGCTTCATTACATAATGTATCGTATCATAGAACATTTCAGTTAAGAGTGGTCCAAATCAGTTTTTACGCTGATCTACATAAAATCGGAGGATATAGATGCAACTAGTTACAGAGGTGTTTTCGTGAAATGTGTAACGTGTAAAGTTACATCATTTAAAGAAAATCACAAGTATTGCAGAAGGGGAGGAAAAGATAACAGAAAAACAAGCCTGGTTTAGAGCAAACTACAACACGCTACACTAAATTTTCATTCCAAACACATAGGTACAGAAATTTCTGAAGATGAATACCAAATCGTACGTCGCCTTTGTTGACTTATAAATGGCGTTTGACTTGCTATTTGGAAATGTATAATGGCATTCATTTAAAAAAAAAAAAAAAAAAAAAAAAAAAAAAACCTAGCCGTTAGGAATCTGTGCATGGCTTCGTGGTATATACGAACCACTTTAGTGTATGCATGCGTAAATGCGTACATACTATTCTGAGGCCTATTCATAATGCCGTAGCGTGAAACAAGGCTGCAGTCCGAGTCCGCATGTTTTTATATTTTTTTTAGAATAAAAGAACCAGCCCTAGAAGTTTCAGCTAATCCTTGGAACTGTTTGAATATCTTTTTTCTTCTTTTTTTTTTTTTCCTACGGTTTTATTGTGATCTCTCATACTGCTGATGGTTAAGAGAATGAGCTTGACGAATTGAAGTTTGGAGCAGAGAAACTGCAAATAAGCGTTAACCGAGATAAGATAAATATCACAGTTTTCGTGTAGGTGGCTGCTTTTCTCAAAGAGAAAGATGGTTCAATGCTGAAACTCGAACAAGGGTAACTATGTATAAAGATACTTAGGAACGAATGTTACAGCGAGGCCAACTTTAATGCTGGATAGTTTGAAAACAGTAAAGGAATAGAGTGGGACGGAAATTCTAAGAGCTATGAAAAAATGCAGTTTTTTTTCCTCAGTTTTGAATATGATATATAGAGATAGATAGAACACATTTTAATGTAAGCAATAGAGATATTGAGGCCTGAGTATATCTTCAAATGGGAAAAAAGTACATGCATTAGCTATTCAACGATTTTTAAATCTTCCATAGCATTCATCAAACATAATGACATTCGATGTTCTGGAAGATATTCCGTTTACATTCAATCTTTCACAAAAATGCATCAAATAAAAATTATGTACATAAGCATATGACATGTTAATTCATCAATTTTATAGAGGAAGATACAAGAACACTTTAGTATTTCAATTCTGAGAAATTACAATATAAACATAGAAAACAAAATCAGTTTAGTCATAATGTAAAACTTCATACATGTAAATAAACACACACACTAAAGTACGATTCAGCAGCTGATATAAAGTGAGTATTGACAGTAAATGGAATTGGTATATAGTATGTCTTAATCTGGGTGCTGGGGGTGAAGGGATATTGATGCTGGAATTCAAGATCATTTTATATCCTGTAATAGACAGAACTGGAATTCCCAGCTGGAAGATGATTTGAAATAATTTCTGGTTTCACCCCACACAAAACTGCATGCGCGCGTGAGCGCGTCAATGCAAAAAAAACGCTCATTCACACATAAGCGGATGCTTGCAGCTATACGATTAAGATTCGTCACTATCGTCTTTCAATAGCAGCCCATTGTATTTAAACTTCAGTTTATCCTTCAGGTCTGAGGAAAGTTCCAGCGCGTCAATCCTGGCCTCCCTGCCAACGTCCCCAGCCCAGGTGTTTGGACACTTCCAGCACACACAGACTTTTTAAGGCACGGGGCTCTGAAGCAGCCTCTGTCAAAAAATCTCTGGATGCCTGCCGCATCCTGGGCAAAGGAGTGCTGATCTCTATGGTCTACAGACGATGGTCCCCTCTGCACCTGAGAGCCAGCCAGCTCGATGAGCTGATTATTGCTGGCTGCACCAACACTGTGCAGAAAACGAACAAGATCTGGCCTGTTGTAGGTGACGGCCAAAGCCATGGTATTTATGGGAACACGGTCAGTCTCATTGTGACGGAGCACAGTGAAGAGACCTGCTTCACCAGCCACGGACAGGCAGCCGTTGAAATCTAAATACCACGCACTGCCAGGGGGCGATTTCTGGTCACAGGCCAGGAAAACTAGACCCTCTGTCAATGTCATACCACGCAATACAACGTCCCTAACTGTGCCATTGTCACTGTGCACCAAAAGTTTATACTGGTTGACCAGCCCACGCGTTATCACCGCGTGCAGCACATGCCTTACCAATGATGTGTGCTCCACCCCACAACGACGACTCAGCAGCCTATCAAACACTGTCAGAGCTTCCCCGTCTCCTAGAGTTTGCTTGACAACCTGATCAGGAGATCGGGAAGAGGGTAATGGACGGACGATATCAATGTCTTTATGGAGCGCCAGTTTTGCTTCTTGCGCAAATACAGCAACAGATCGGCCCAAAATGAGCACAATAGATTCAGTGAACTCCTTGCTCTCGATGTGACAAACTTCTCCACCCTGTCGTACCGCACAGCCACTATAGCTGCACGATCATACAGACGACGTCGTACGAACGTGTGATAAAGAGCGTCCACAGATGCCTCGGAAAGGTGCGGCAGCCTCCTCAGGATGTCGGGTACTTCCATTGGTCCTGAAAACCTTGTGCGTCGCTTCATCGACCGTCCTAAAAACCTCACAATGTGAGATATGTCCTGGGTGTTGGTGCTCATCTCTCCTCGTGTGGCTGTCCTGGAACACACAGAAATAACTGTTTTAGTTTCAGTCAAATTCTGCTGAAGGGCGCCTTTAACCCACCTCTTTGTTTATTAACATACCACTGCCGACATCATTTTAAAGTACTAATTTCCGTTATGTATATAGGAGCTAATGTAGACGTGCATCTGCGTTTATATTACCATATTTTCAGTCATGTTTAAAACATTCTTTTTTGAGTTAGTGGAAGTGCTCTTAGCACCTTCTAGGACTAGTACACACACACACACCACACACACACACACACGCGCGCGCGCGCGCGCGCGCGCGCGCGCTTGCACACACACACACACACACACACACACACACACACACACAACACACACATTGATAGATATACATACACTTACAGAGACGAGAGCAACACACACACACACACACACACACACACACACACACACATTGACAGATATACATACACTTACAGAGACGAGAGCAAACAACACACACACACACACACACACACACACACACACACACACACACTGACATGGATGCTACTGTGCCCGTTATGTGCCGGAGTACCGGTTTTGAATAACGGCTGGCGCCGGCGATGCCTTTTTTTTTTTTTTTTTTTTTTTTAAATAATCTGAGGCGCAACGAAATTTCGAAGAAGAAAGTTTAATTCGGACAGCAGTTTCATTATTCGTTTGAATTCTGATCCAAGTTTTCAACGCGCTCTGTTCTCGCTCTTCCGTGCAGGAGGTACGAAACGCTCCGCTTCCTTCAGGTCGAGTCGACGTCACAGGCATACGCACATTTTAAAGTCGATGCTCCACACGTTACCGTGACAGCGGAACAATTGTCATAATGCCGTTTTTTTGTTGTTTGTTGTTTTTTTTTTTTTTTTTTTTTTTTACAAAAAGGCGATGACTAGAGAAGGTGGAGAAAAGGTGCGAAATTGCTGGTGATGGGAATGGCTGACGGAAAAGGATACAAACGAAGAAACATTAAATTTTTCGCCTGTGGCTACAGAAGATGAACATGCCAGGGGTGGCTTTCTGTTCCGTTTGTTTGAAAACTTCTGATTTCAACAGATTTCAAATAGTGACAAAATTTTTTACAGTGATTACATTTCTCATGTGAGGCGATTCCAAATTGAATGCCAAGACTGCATTTATAGAGTAGCTGTATTGTGGCTTCTTAATACCAAGTACATCTGTAGCCATCTGCCAGAAATGAATTCATGCAGTAGCTCTAGTTTCCAGTGACTTCAAAGTCAGGAGTATAACTCATAGTGACTTCAGAAGGCAATTTTGAGTCTCTCTTCACTTCAGAAGACAATCTACAATGTATGGGAGATTAAAAGGTATAAAGAAATGTGTAGGTTAAATTTGGAACCGAAATAAAAGATAAAAAGTAATCTTTGATTTTCTCTTCGGGAAAATCATATTTTAGCTGTGTTTTATACACACTCATTTATGAAATTTTAGCTTTAATTTCAGGCCTAGTTTTTCCACTTTACATTCAGCGAGAGCCTTTCATTTACCCGTTAAAATTTCGTTTTTTCTTTCAGCAGCTTGCCTTGCTCCCCCCCCCACCCCCCTCCCCCCCCCCCCCCCCCCCCCCCCCCCCCCCCCCCCCCCCCCCCCCCCCCCCCCCCCCCCCCCCCCCCCCCCCCCCCCCCCCCCCCCCCCCCCAAACCAAACATGGCGCTGCCCCGGTATCCCGCCAGGACCTGGGCGGGCACTGGACCCCCTTCCAGGATTTTACAAATCTACTGGAAGGACTAATACATCTATATCTATCTATCTATCTACACACACACACACACACACACACACACACACACACATATATATATATATATATATATATATATCAAGAATATTACTAAAACGCCTAATAACATTTTTAAGTGCTCAACCCCCTGGGAGCAACATCTGCTAAAATAGTATGGTAAAAGGGAAGTTTTAAAACTTCCCTTTTATCATACTATTTTAGCAGTATATATATATATATATATATATATATATATATATATATAAATATATATATATATATTGTATTTTTAACTTAAGAAATGCCAGTCTTTTGCAGTCTGCTGTTGTCCATATTTGAAGCTTTAGTTGCAGCTACTACCAAAATTTGAGCTCTAGGAGCTATTTCCCTTTCTTGATATGTTTTACACAATGAATTGAAGCTAATTTCTGAAACTTATTTCCACCTGTAATACAAAACGACCGCTTATGGAAACCATTAAAAAGGACACATGAGAACGGATGGCTTGAGACTGTGAATGTGGTGTTTGTTTATCAAACAACTTACATCTATTGAGCATAGAAACGGTAGGAGCGACAGACCGTGAGATGAATTAGCGAAAAGACCCCCTTTGTTTGTTACAGTCTGATTGATTTGAATGGCATGAAATACAGCATTGCGAACTTATAACAGAGCGCACATCAATTCCTAATACATGTTGTATGTTGCAGGTATAGAGGAACTAATCAGTCTTTCCTATGATTTACAAGTGTAATGTAACTTTTGCAGTGCACAAAAATTCAGCTGATGATATCAACGACATAAAAATAAGCAAATGCAGAGCTACTTCTAGTAACAACAATAACAGTCAACAGCGACAAGAACAACAAACAACATCAATCCTCGTCATCATCTTCACAACAACAACGATAATAACACACAATAACCAATGACGATGATAGTAATGATAATGATAATAACAATGATGATAACAATATGATAATAGTAATAATGATAACAACAATAATAATAATTGTTGTGATGATTATGATTACTACTATTGTTGTGGCTGTTGTTGATATAATGATAATAAATGACAATGATATTAAGAAGAACACCAACTGCAATATTAATAGTAATTGTTTTCATGATTATTACCATTATTGCGATGATACACTACAGCATCAACTGACAACTATAATTTCATGCAGCTAATAGCAGCCATCTTTTGATCCGAATCCACTCTGCACATCCACATACAACTTAAACGAATTTGTTCTTTGGTCCCATCCTAAATCTCCACCATGTTTCATTTTTATTGGGGGTCACTGTTTAGTCAAACTGCTGACGGGTCGTCCATCTGCCCTGGTATCCGGATCAGCATCAAATTGAAAGGGTACATTCCTGGGCCAAACTCCACCTTCCTACCTGTTTTCTTCTTCTGAAGCGTATGCAGGCTGATGCTCCTGCAGACACTCCCTGTATAGACAGGCAAGGATTTAATCCCATCTAACCAACAGAGGGAGTGGAGTTTTGCGTGTATGACCGTTTTTCATCCCGCCATTAAGGCAGCCATACTCCCAACTTCGGGGAACACTTCCTACCGAAATTCGTTAGTACTGGTTCAATTGTTTCAGTGTCATTTTGCTGACAGAGAATCAAACCAAATAACGTTGGTGAAAACCTGATTTCCTTGGCGGGGATAAGAAGTATAGCTGAAGAGAGAACAAAACTGACGAAGTAGAGAGAGGAAATACTTTTTTACAAACATACGGAAGAATATTCAGACCCCATTGAAGGCAGATGAGAAAGCAACCACAGAAAGACATCAAATTTTCAAAAAATGCTCACGAGTGAAGCAGGCGAAAATGCCGGATCCAGGAATGATGTTTCTGGCTCTTTCACTACAACTGTCCGGTCTGTCAGTGACTAACAATGACCATAATGTCACGTGAATCGCCGACGGAAGTCTTCAGCGAGTGGTGCACAAATCTCAAAGATGAAGTCTCATGACACCATCACGTGGTTCCCAGCGACACGATTGTGACAAATGGCGATCTGACGAGCCAGGCAAGGACCTGATTAACGGATTCATAGCGTACGAGGGATTCGGGAAAATACCGAGACCTCCGACCTAGTTTAATGATAACCAGAGATAATGGTTCATCAGCGGTTTAGAGTTTGCTGTTTGAGTGTTGGCTGTTGCCACTGTCCGCCCCTCGTCCGTCTGCTGACTGATGAGATTAGCATCAGGTCATCCTCCTCAGGACATGGGGTCTCATTATCTGGATGTTTAGATTAGTATGCAAAGGCTCTTTAGAGCACTGGTCGGCGTGTATTGGATTCAGCTCGTTGCAGGCTTTGGACGTAGTGGACAGTCACGGTCTTAACACACACACACACACACACACACACACCGCATTCGGACTTGTTGAGTTCTTGAAGGCGGATATGTAACGCACGCACGCACACACGCACACGCACACACACACACACACACACACACACACCGCATTCGGACTTGTTGAGTTCTTGAAGGCGGAAAAAAAAAGTATGGGAAATAGGATGTTGGAGGTCCCACGAAATGATGATAAAAACAAAACAAACAAACAAACAAAAAAGAAGAACAATAATGATTATAATAATGATAAAAGTAATAATAATGATTAAAAACTGAACTTTTTACAAGATGATTTGTGTAACCTCTTTTGTTTTGAAACTTGTCGGAAATTGTTTTTCAGCATGACACGCCTTATTCAAAATCTATAGTTTTAGTTCGTGTAAAGGCACAGACTTAGCCGTTTATTTATCTATCGTAAGGATTAGCATGTAAAATTCTGCCATGTTAAACACACATTTTCAATGAATACAAATTCTCTCTAAGTTTAGTAAAAAGCTAAAAGAGTGGAACCACGAATTACTAAATAAATTTTCATGGTAAGATTTTCTGTTTATCTTTCATATATTTGTCAACGAAAGAGAGTCTTGTCGACAATCACGCCTTCCACTTTCTGGAACAGCTCATTCCAGAGACATGAAGGGTGGGTGGGGGGGGGGGGGGGGGGGGGGGGGAGGGGTTGTGTGGTGTGGTCCGTAGGACGACGAACTATCTTTAGTGGTAGGGAGGATAACAAGAAAACGGTCACTGGTTAGCAAACGAATGGAGGCTGACTGTCGCTGTGTGTTTTTTGAATCACCGCCATAGTTTTCCACAAATTGTGGGAAACACCGGGAGTGATAGCGAAATGAAACCATTGCTTGCAGTACACACGTCAGTAAAATATTCGTTAGTATTGCTGAACTGGAAACAATTCCTTCTGCAATATCATCATCATCATCATCATCATCATCATCAACATCGTCGTCACTATTATTGTTGTTATCATCACCATTGATATTGTTGTTGTTGCTGCTGCTGCTAAAAATTATTCGATACGGGGCCAGAGAGAAAGAAAAACAAAGAAATACTCACCGGAAAGTGTAAATACCAGGAATGAAGTCTCTCTCTCTCTCTCTCTCTCTCTCTCTCTCTCTGTGTTTTTCTTTTCCCACTGACTGCTCAACAAAGGACGTTCGGTTTTAACACCATGCGATTTCCCAGTTGACGTCCACACTGCTTATTTCAGCCACTAAAACTCGATCACGTTGTTGGCAAGTGGACGACGTTGACTGACGTGTTGAAAGCGACAGGCTGTGTGGTCACTTGCCTGGACAACAAAGTCTTGTGACGGGCCGGCCAGCTTGCTCAGCTGACTGACTGTGGCCACAGGACACCGGGTTGTCAGGGATTACTACACTGCTGTCTCCGTTATCAACGTTCCCCCTTTCTTGCACGTGACCGATAAGATTAACATCATGGCATCCACTTTGGAATGTGAGGGTCCACTAACCGATGGAAGATGGCATCAACAACCTTTAAAAATGTAACCGAGTGTCCTACGCTCTGTACAGTCTCCTAGCAGGCGCCGACAAGAAAGTACCTGTTCACGGAGACACAAAGATCCACTGACCTACTCTCACGTGACCGAAGACGGAACTGCATAACAGCCATTCAAACTTGAATTGCCGCCACAACAATGCGGCCGGCAGTCGTCGCTAAAGTGTTGAGCAACTCGGTTTCAAGCCCTTGTCGGACCTGTCTGTAAAGCCCACCGTACACGTTGCACAAAAAGTGACTGTCCCTTGATATCTTAATGGAGTGTCCTGCGCTTGTCCTGCACATGAGAGTTTGAAAACTGGCCTTGCTAATTTTTGCTGTCCTAGCCTGTGTAACAAACAACCGGTGGACGCCTCTTTGTCAAGTGACTTGTCACGACAGGTAGTCGGTGGTCACAGGAAAGTGGTCATCAGCGGTTTTTTCTTCAGTCAAAATCATTCTTTTTCTCTTTAATGAGGGTCAACCGTCAAGTTGTTTGTCACTCTAGAGTCTAACTGTAAAACAGAGGGTTCGCTTGGGTTGGTCATTGCATTGTCCACGTTTGTACTCCCAACGTGTTTTGCGCGTCGTGAGTTTCTCACATAACTTCTATTTACAATATGATGCAGTTACTTCTATTTTGTTCGTCGCGCTTTTTTTCTTCTTTTTTCTGGGGGCGCTTTTTCTGGGAGTTGTCGCCAAAGAAATGTTTACTGGTAGCCCAGGAACTTTCAGTATAGGTAACTTAGCCATACTTCCTCAGAGCCTTGATAACGTTTTGGATAAAATGTCGGATCTCACCACTTTGGTGGTAAACATTAGACGTTCGAATCTCACTCTGGACTTTTTTCCCCATTTTTTTATTTCATGATTTTGTGCCTTTATTTTGTTATATTAGGAATAAACAGAATCTCCATCTTCGTCTTATTCATGATTTGTTAATCACGCATTTGATCCGTTAGGGCTGTTATGAGTTGCATCCTGTAGTCGGATTTACCTCTGTTCAGGAGCAGTTATGTCCCTTGATATCTTAATGGAGTGTCCTGCGCGTGCCTTTACCCATCGTCAACACAGCGCAGGCCTCCAAGGGTGGTACAGGACTGCTCAAAAGGCAGGTGAAGACAGTGCTTCTCTGGGTCCCCCCCCCCCCCCCCCCCCCCCCCCCCCCCAGCACCTTCGGGTGTTTCTTTTTCGTGATTTGTTAATTACGCATTTGATCCGTACAAATTTCCCGCAGCAATGACTAAAACTGACGCCGGGATCATGCACGATCATGAACCAGGCGACCTGGTAGATCGGCTTAAAGCTTGAAGGCGGATAGTTGGCGGATCATTGAAAGCGCGTTGTCCTTTTCATAGTGATGTGTAAGTGCCTGCTCATTATGTGTCTTGAAGTAATGGCAAGGTAATGTTGCTTATAGCCCAGCCGACCGCAAAGGGCCATCTTAGAACCATCGCCATGTTAAAATCAACCCGCAAGTCATTACACACAAAAAAGAAAAAAAAAATTCATGCATTTGTTTAAAATACACCTAAAAACACACCACCAAAACTGCGTTAAAAATCTTTCTTCGTAAAATCTTAGATCATATGGAAAAGTTAATCTCTTTTAGAAACTCAAAGATCACGTCAGGTGTGACATCAGCATGTTAATTGTCTTGAGTGAACCCTTTATCTTTTCACAGCCATCTTTATGTGCACAGACATCTCCATGTGCCCGCCCATAGGTGTATCGAACATAGAAATACACTTGATTGGAAACAATTATTTGTAAATTACAGTACCTGTGCCTCCAGCCAGTTTGATCAAAACTCCATCGTGAACTAGTCCTTACGGGTGTGTGTTTGTTTCTTTTTTCGTTTGTTTGTATTTGTCTTTTTTTTTTTTTTCTCTTACATCGACATTTTTTAAAATCTGTTTTACTATCGTCAATACAGTCGACCCGTAAAACATTTATTTCAATGTTCTGACTACAGAATCAAAGATCGTTAATGATATAACCGTATTTCCAGTGTGTACGCGCTCGACAGCAGTGAGTGGGACCGGCTTTCTTCGTCAGCAACGTTGTTTTCTGGCAGCCTTATTGAATCAATTCTTCACTCGTTGAAATCGGGGAACTATAAGCTTGCATGTTGCCCGTCGATGGATGTGTTCCGCGCCCCGCTATCAAACGGTAGTAGTATTACACTTTGGTCGGGATCGTTCCGTTTTGTAAAAGCTGGGTTTTCTGCAAGAAAACCTTGTTTCATCTGCCTCTACAAAGGGGCTTTAAACTTCAATGACTAAATTAGTACGTAGATCCACTAATCCGATTTAGAACCATTGAAAAGCTGGCGTCGAGCTCTTTAATTTTCGACACTCCGAAGTTTGTTTGGTCCGTGAAGGAACTGGGAGAAATCGAGCTCTGATGAATGGGCAATTGGCACAAATTAACAAAGACTTGCTTTCCCGGGGGCAAATTCGCCTGTCCTGTCTGGCTGCTGTCTTTGTGGTCCATCTTACTGACTTTGACGTAGATGCTCCCGCGTCTTGCGACGACGCAAGAGGCAGTCAAGGCGCTCCACTGTGCACCGTCCCCAGCCAGTCTGGCACTGTCACTCCATCCTCTTGTCAACGTGGTCCATGGTCCATCGACTGACCACGCACTGACAGAGCCGCAGCTTTCAGTGCCATGAGTGACGGCCACGACGCGGTAGTGGTCAGTGCCCTCCCCTTCTGTGTGTGACTCTGCCATCATGCTGCCCAGTCTTCTCTTTGTCCAGTCTTCTCTCGTGTGAATCAAAGAAATGGGAGGTAACTGACTGGGCTGCACGTGGATGTGTATGGCCTGATGGGATCCGCCATCTCCACCCGTTTTCCCGCTCCATAATCTCCATACACTCCTCATCACATTATCCCATTCCTTCCCATACTACCCTTACCAGTCCGCTACGTTTGAAGAATACTTCTGAACAGCATCCAGTTACAACAGAACACTAATGTTGCAAACTGTAAGAAACTACCTTTTGTTTACGTACCCAATGCTGAAACATCAATTCGGCTGAATGTCTAACAAAGTAAGTTTACTCGCAGAACAGAAGGGGGACCAAACAGCGCTAAAGTCCAGTACCTCAAATCCCGCCTCATTATAATACTTGATAATTCTCATCCACGACCTGCCTGAACACGTAACTCCCCTGATTTACTGTCTCCGTGTCGTCATGGAATCAAGATTAGCCAGGCAGTGAAGGGTCATAACTTCAAACGAATGCTGCTTGCGACACCGAATCGCTTAGCAGAAACGACAACAGAGAATACACAGAACAAACAAGGGAATAACCCCCCCCCCCCCCCCCCCCCCCCCCCCCCCCCCCCCCCCCCCAAAAAAAAAAAAAAAAAAAAGTTTCCAAGCTTTCTCACATACCCTGTGCCCGACACATCTACATTGCAACAACTGGAGAAATAAACAAAAACACATATTAATGAGAAATAAACAAACACATATTAATTTCATTCAGGACTGGCACAGCCTTTCCTATTTTGAATGTTGTCAAACACGGACGAAGAGTAACAAATATAGGTAACCTCGGTTTGATTGGTAATAACGCTGACAACAATGATAATAATTACCATCATTATTAATAATATCATAATTATCATCATTGAGAATTCTATAACGGCAATCCAAGGTTAAAGACCGAACCCAAAGCGAAGTCTGACGACTTGGGTCCTGTGGAATTTTGCCCTGTCAAACTGACGATATTTTTGAGTTTGGCATCGCATTAGTGGCACAGAGGTACAATATTTTGATAGAGTCAGCACAGACTAAAGAGGTTACACAGACCCGTCAGTAAAGACAAATCGTGATGATTTCGACAGAGTAGCGTCCCTTACACTTGGGTGGTCAAACAGCATGGCTACGAAAAATAAAGAACAGTGGACATCATTATGTGGATCTGTCAGCAGGGCAGGTTGTCAAGGGTAAATGTCCATGCACATGTGTGTATGTGTGGGTGTACCTTTGTGTATTTGTGTACTTTCATGCATATGTGTGTGTGTGTGTGTGTGTGTGTGTGTGTGTGTGTGTGTGGTGTGTGTGTGTGTGTGTGTGAGCGTGTGTGTACCTGTGTGTGTGTGTGCGCACACTCATGTATGTATGTATTTGTGTATGCATCCGAATGCATGTCTGTATAACATGCATGCATGTATGCATATGCGTATATGCGTGCGCACAACATGTGTGTGAACGTTTTTTTTTTTTGTTTTTTTTTGTGTGTGTGTGTGTGTGTGTGTGTGTGTGTGTGTGTGTGTGTGTGTGTGCATGAGCTTCAGTGTGTGTGTGCGCACATGTGTGAATGCATATGCATGCGGTTAAATGTGTGCAGAATGTATGTGTGTTCATTTGTGTACGTTCGTGTGTGCGTGCGTGCGTGCGTGTGTGCGTGTCTGCGTATTTACGTACATGCATGCATGTGTATCAGTTGTATGCGAATGTGTCTGTGTGTTTTAAACCTGAAATATGCAACTTTGACTACAACAGTAATACTACTAAACCTGAATACTTTGACCACCCGGAGCAAAGGGAAGTAATCGAAATTTGGCCTGTAACAAGAAAGTAAGGGAAAGAAGTCAGTCAACCATCTGTTTATACTTAATCTGTGGAGTTAGTGTTCATCGGCGG
>JADBJO010032158.1:0-15975 GCA_016801955.1 Conus betulinus | reverse complement strand
GACGTAGTGAGCGAAGCGATGACAAGTCCGGATGAGAAGAAAATATGGCAGAATTTCAGCCATCGAAATCAATTCAAGGTTTATGTTGTTGTTCAAGATCCATACATGTCAAGAAGTAAGAGAGAGAGGGAGAGAGAGGAGAGAGAGAGAGAGAGAGAGGCGAGTGAGAGAGAGGGATGAGAGAGATAGGTGAATATGTAATATAACATTGTTCTCGTTATAGACCAAAGATCTTTACGATGGAAGGTGTGCAAAGAATAATGCATTAACAAAACACCTACAAAAAAAAGATTAAACACTACATTCGAATTATACTGCAGGCAAGACATAATAACAGTTAGAAATAACACTACAAACTGTAAGCATGGTACAGTTATCATCAATACATTTATCCTTGAACTTTCACAGAATACAAAGGCCATGGATTAACAACTGAAGTAACGCAGTGACATTATGAAATGGGCCGCCACTGACGTCATGCATTTTTCTTGAATTTTCATTCATTACTATTCCTATCAAAGGACTGAAATAGAGTGTGCGTAGTAAGCCTTATATGTCTGCAGTATTAAAATGATATGCAATGACCACACGTGAGGGAAAGACCATTTTTCCTCATCACTGACTGAATGACCAGCCAGCGCTTGTCTCGCTTGCAAAGATGGCGGCGCAACCTTCGACGAGTGTAGCGACCAAATCAGCGTACTTACACAGCTGAGCAAGCTCTGCTAATCTTTTTTTGACAAAGATAATAATCTTTTATTCAACGACTCACTTGAGCATGAAGGTGAGATGATGATAGTGATGGAATTGCCGACCATATTCGTCAGTTATTGAGTCGTGCTGTGCGATCGCAAGAGTGTGTTCAGCTGACTGGTTACCAGCGTCGAACGAGCCAGCCTAGTGTGTACTCTGCACTGTGTGCAAGTGGCCAGCGACGTGTTAGTCAGCGCGAGAGAGGGGGAGAGCGCGGCCTGCTCACAGCGTGACACGGGGGCAGCAGGACGGTAGGGGAAAGGGGAAGAGGAGGAGTTGAAAGAGAGGGTTGAAGTCCAGCAAGGGGGCGTGGTGGGGGGAGGGGGGCGTGGTCGTGGAACTGACCTGTCTGCATGAGGTGTGAGCGTCTTGATAGACTTCTAGACTGTTCTACTTTCATTTACAGGTGTAGTGTGACAATATCAACTTTATTTTCAACTTTTTTGCTCTGTGTTCTTTTTTGGATGTGAAGCTGTAGTGGTAAATACATATGTTTTTGATCATGCAAAAAAATCTATCCAAATCTAAATGCCTAAATATTTTTTTATGATCAAAATCAAAACAAAAAGAAGCCCAGATTCAAAATCTCCATTCAATTTCCTTCAAAAATCATATATATTTCATTTTTATATCTTTTGTAGTTTCTGAGCTAGAATTTTTTGTTAATTATTACCCCCAAATCATTAGATTTCCCTGGCACCTGGGAAAGCCTTGGTTTGTAAAATTTTTCAGGCAGTGAATGGGTTAAAAGATCTAGTTGCAACAGTTGAAAACAACGACTGCAGGGTGGAAATATAAACGAATCTTAGACAAATGTCAGCGAACGCCGCCCGGGAAACGTGGACAAACGAGTCACAAGACAAAACACAACACGTTTCGACCTCTTAGGTCTTCATCAGGTGAAACATTAAAAGATTAATCTAATGCATACACATATCTGACCATAAGATGCAGGAGCAGCTGTCTTGTCAATCAACATTATCCCATCCCCCTCCACAACCCCCAAATTCCCCTAACTCTCCTCCTCCTCCTCCCCCCCCCCGCCCCCCCCCCCAACCCCCCCCAAAAACCCCTATCCCCTACCTCCATCTCCTTTTCCTCTGTTTTAATCTTTACTTTTTTTTTCTTATACCCTTTTTTAAAACTCAGTCCTTTACGATTTCCTGTTTTTATCCCCCCCCACTCCCTTTCTACTACTACTCCTCCCCCACCCCCCACATCCCCACCCTGCAGCACGCATGATTGCGTGTATGTGCATAAATGTAACGTATGAGTTCCTCAAACAGCATGTTAGAGAATGATTATTACTGACAACATGCTTGTAGTTTCTAGATTAAGATATAGATGCATGTTTCTAACTTAAACAATGTTACTGTGTGTTTTTCTTCAGTATTCATTTTTTTTTCCATCCTCAGTTATGATTGAAAAAAGTGCAGTACAAAGATTTGTAATGTACTAAAAATTAATTCTTTCTTTCTCTCTCTCTTTCTTTATCCCTGTACTTAAATCTTTCTCTATTCTCCTACCCTATCCTTTCCTACCCACACCCCCCTTCCTGTTCACACACACACACACACACACACACACACACATGCACATGTATACACACACACTCACAAACACACTGTAACTTTTCTTGTCTTTATTCTTTAGTTTTATTTACAATCTCTTGATAGTTCCTCTTTCCTTTTCACTTTCAGTATCTTATCCCCCCCCTCCCCTCCTATTCTTCCCCTATTCCTCTCCTACCCAGAGTGTGAGTCTGTATGAACATATTAATGAAATGTAGGAATCATGCTTCATGTGACGTAGCATGATCACAACCCATTTCTGGATAAGATTAAAACATTCATTCCAAGGTTACACAACACTGATTTTGAATCAGTTTCACTCTTCAGTCTTTTAGGATGGGAGAATCTACGAGAAAAGACATCTCATCTTCCCTAGCCAAATTATGCAAATAACATCACATTTCTTGTTCATTAACATTTTGTGTCGCTGAATGTCAGCGTACAACGTACACCCCATCTTGCATCAAATTTGAGATGATAAGTGATTGTTCTTCATTTTCATTGTCCTTGATGTTGTTCATCTTGCCTGAAAAAGAAGTGTAAGGTCCAAACACATTGTGTTTCATCTTGCAATTTTTGTTCTTGTTTACCGGTGGATTTGCTTTAAATTACTTTTCAAATTTGTTTCAATTTCCACCTACATCTCATTTTAAAACCAGATAAGTCGAATTTCTAAACCCCTCTCTAATGCCCAGGTTTCAATATAGTGAGGTGTTTCTTTTCTTCGTTCACGCTGTACAAGAGAAGAAGAGAAATATTTCAAAATTTTCTTAGTTTGAGTTTGATGATATTTCAAAATTTTCTTAGTTTGAGTTGAAGCCCCTCATAAAGGGCACAGGAGCTAGAGCAGGTAGCTCAGAACGCTGTGTCTTAACACCCCAAATCTTCCACAATAAACCCTATTAAATCAAAATGTAAAAATAGCCATTCTGTCAGTAAGACACCATCCTTGAACTGAACTCACAAACTGGTGCGACATATACCTTCTGATGCTGCGGTGTTTGTAGACTGCCAGCCAAAGAGTCGCGTGGAATGGAGTGGGAGATTGTCCTGAAACATGATCCAAGATAACCTCATCACCATGCATATGTTCTGTGTTATGACTAAGGGTATAAAGTGTTTGGGATAGGGGGATGGTTAGGAGTTGTTTTTTTTTTCATTTTTGCTCACATTTTTTTATGCCAACACCATTCATACAGTCTGTGTTATACTAAGAGGGTATAAGGAGTTTGGGACAGGGGGATGGTTGGTTGTTTTTTCATTTCTGCTTGCTTCTTTGGTGCCATCTCTGGGGCACTGCTGTCAGTCAGCTCACCCCTGCTGCCCTTCACACAGCCACACCCTAGACAGTCCTGTTACCACACCATCATCAGCAGTCGACAGGGAGCAATCAACATCAGGTCATCCAGGGGCAAATCTCCAGACACACTGCTCTGTTGGTGAGTCATTTCAGTGGCGTTTACTGACATCTGTTCAGATGTTACGTATGTAGAATTCCCTTTGTTGATTCCTCAACTGGCACCAATAACTGCTTTGTCGTGGAGAAAGTGCGATTCAGCATCCCCCAACGTTTGTCCCGCGACAGTTCTCAAGAACTTGCAGACCCCAAAGACTTTGTTCCGGACTCACCACCAGTACAGCAGGAAAGCAGAGGTCTCAGAGCTTACACATGACACAAAATGACTTAAAGCTGCAAAATTCAGCCAAACTGATAGTTTGTATTTCGCTTGACATGGTACAAATATACGATACCAGAACACAATATATGACCAAGAATTTCATTATTTTTACTTTGAAGTGCTCAAAAAGAAATATCATGAGTGGTACTTGTGATTTTTTTCTAGAATTTTTAACCAATCATGTCTTTAAAATACGTATTTGAAAAAGTCTGAAAGGTATGTGTACTTTTCCTTTTATGTTTGTACTTTCCATCAAATAATGCAATGGAAAAGTGAAATGATTTTTTTCAATGAAGGTAACGTCCCCTTCTTGCATAAACATGTTCCCTGTCAGATCCGTCACCAATCACAGCTTTAACTGCTCTCGAAATGAATGCTGCGTTCAGTCTGCCACTTTGTCTCGAGAAAAGTGCGATCTCTGACCCTGTGCTAAAAACACCTATGACAAAGAGAAATTGATAATGATTTAATTGGGGGAAAGAAAGTGTACTGTTCCATGGTCAAGTCAATGCTTGTACAGTTTTCCCCTGGACTGTAAACTTGAATGCATATCAAAAAGAAAAAAAAAAAATCTAAGATTTGACACAACACCAGAAAAGTAAAAGCACCTTCTGTTGAAAACTCTGTGGAAATCTGAACACTGCACTCAGCTGTTTTCTTTCCACAAAAAACTTTGTGGGTATGGCATACTCTTTACCAGTCTGTGTAGTCATGAAGGTTTGGGTCTAATTTGAAAGTGGTCAATGGTTTTGATCACAGTAGGAAAAAACACTTCAATCACTGGTATATAAACTGCAGCTAAACCCACAACGGGTTTGCTCATACAATATGATAAACTGCAGTTTGACAATTTTAATGTTACCACTGCATTTTTGTCATAAACATGCAAAGCTAAAATGCAAGGGAAAACTGCACACACCTATTGCTTTTCTTATCCACCTGTATGCTTTCCTTTCGCATAAACCAAAAAACACTCTAGTTTTTGCTCTCTGCCAGTACGGCTTTGCGAAAGGTTTGAGGCAACATTCTTCTTCCACACAAAACTAGAGGAGAGAAGGCGACACTTGCAAGTTATCGATCCCTTGTGTCAGAAGTCAGCTGAATAGTAATGATCAGCATCGACTCAAAGCAGATGGCATTTTAGAATCTGAGTTGACTAGCTCTAGGACCACAGACTGGTGTCATATGATATTGTAACTTACCTGATATGTAAAAAAAATCAGTAAGGTGCCTGACGGCCACAATACTCATTGCCAAAGGAGACTGAGTTGTTGACAGGTGATGGATCCAACACTGGTGGCCATTTGTATGTAAGGGGACATTGTTCAATGAGGAGTCATCTAATTTTTTTTACTGAGTTTGCTGAGGGACAGTACAAACAGTCTATGTAGGCACACTTAATTTCAGCAATTTCTGCATTTTAGGATTTATAGATATAATCTAAATTTTCAAAAAAAAAAGAAGAAATTTGAAAAACACAGCTAATGATGAACTTATAAAAAAAAATTGTTTGTTAACATTTCTAACTTTCAAATGAAGTATAGTTTAGATGCTTTCATTATTTTGTATACATATGAATTTTTTTCTTTCTTCTTTTCATACCACCAAAATGCACTCATTGCAAAGCTCTGAGTCTATTTTCAGAGTTTCATCATCAACTTAAGGAGTGACAAAACGAAAAAAAAAAAAAAAGAAAGAAAAGAAGATGAAAATGATTTATTAACACATGATAACTCTCATTTCATGTTGGACATCATATGCACAAGGAATCAATGACTTCGTTTTCACTAAGCCTCAGAAACCCCCTCCTCCTCCACACACTTCCTTCACCTATCTGTCCACCTATCAGTCTTGTTTGTCTGTTTCACAGGATCCACACTGACCCTGAGCAGCTGGTAGACATTGATGTCGAACCGTGACGTGTCGGCATCTGGGGCAGAAGTGCTGACCAGCAGTTTGGGGGAAACGCTGAAGGGGACTGGCTCGTAACAGTTGCACGTCCACGCTGTACTGAGCCTCTCCTGGTTCCTGTCGCACACCACAATGACTTGTATACTGTGTACACTGACTGACTAACTGGCTAAATAACTGAGGAGCTAGCGACTTGTATACTGTGGTTACACTGACTGACTGATTAGCGGGGACTAACCAAGTAAATGGCTACCTATAACTGAAGAGCTATTGACGGTTGTATACCGTGCACGTTGACTGAACTGATTAGCAGACTAACAGACTAACTGGCTAAGTAACTGGCAAGCTAGCGACTTGTATACTGAGTACCCTGACATGGACCGACTGATGAGTGGATTAATGGACTAACTGTCTAAATGACTGAAGAGCTAGTGACTTGAAAACACTTGAATACTGTGTACACTGACCTGAGCGATTAGCGGACTAAGCGATGAACTGGCTAAATGACTGAGGGTTTATGACCCAATTGGTTAATGGATAAATAAACTCATTGGTTGATTAGTAACTTAACGGTTTTTCCATCCCCAAAGCCAACAACGCTTGGCTTTTTCAGGGCTATGAATGCAGTTCATCCACCTCTTACCCCCCCCCCCCCCCCCCCTCAAACAAGTAGAACTAATTACATCGAAGCTTAGTTATTAGAGGTTAAGAGCAGGCCGCGCGGAAAGTGCTCGCCATTACCCCTGATGTCCATCAGTCACCAGTTAAAACAACAAAATGAAGACAAAAAATACGAAGAAACCAATCAAAAAGAAATATTAAAAACCTGAAGAAAAAAAAATCATGTAAATGTGACAATTGACAATGCATTAAAATTGTCATACTGGCATAAAAGACAGCACAGCAAGGCTAGTGTTCACTATGGACATGTGAATAATTTTCAATATCATTCAAGTTGCAAGATACACCACACACACACACACACCACAACACACACACACACACACCACACACACACACACTGCATGACTTTTTTCTCTTTTTTTTTTGCTGTCCCATCTTCTGGTTTCAGTTTGTAATTAACTGCAGCTCAGGAGAAGATAACTCTACAGCCCAGCTGAAAATAGAATCAGAATATTTCATTAAAATGGGCTGCTGCCAGTGTAGATGTCGAGAGGTCAGAGTTTAAGATAAAAAAATGTATAAGTCTATAGCTTGGAAACAAACAGTACTGAGCACTAAGTGACAAACTTGGACGAAAATGGCAGTTTGTTTAAATGTAGGTCAAGGCCTTTTTGTTATATGTTCATCTTTTGTTTGTCTGCATGATTCTTTTTTGTTTTTTCAACCACTATTTACAGATGTCCATTCAGCCAAATTACAAATAAACACACATAGCATGGTGCACAGTAAACCACCTTGTCTAACACAAAACAGACAAATGAGTTATGACAAATAGGTCTCCTTTCAAACGTTATACAAATTACAGTCATAAAAAGAACTCGCCTTATGCTGTCTGCAGAATCATCTGGGGAGTACGCTTATGCATTTTTTTTTTTTATGGCTATTATCTACGAGTCTAAACGATACATACTTGTACACAACATTCACGAATCCGATTCTTACTGTAAATTAATAAGTGTGAACTGCACATCTTTTTGTCTTTATTTGCATTTTAGCTCTTTTTTTCAGTCATGCAGAACCCCATGATGTCTTTCAAACACATTCAACACCTTAAAACATCGTTGCCCAGAAATACAACTGCTGCAAGTCTGAAAATCAAATTTTACAGCAGACAAAAAAAAAATGATTGTTATCCCCACAAGATTACTGTGAGCTGAGTTATGGTACAGTCTTTTCATTACAGCATGTTTATTTTCAGGATAAGTGACTGGGACTTGGCTGCCTTATGCCCCTTGGCCCGCTTTTACAGCACACCAAAAATCTTAAAAATGCAAAAAAATTCCAGTAAAGGCACTGTATTTCCAGGGCCGGCAAAACATGACAGCCCCAACACAAATTTACTTCCACCCTCTCCTCTCCCATATTTTCTCTCCCACTCTCCTTCCTTACCTCCCCAAACACTTTTCTACTGGGCAATGATGAATGGAAGGTAGGCCAGGGTGGCCACAGCGGCCCGTGATGACCTTTGCCCAGCAGCGGGCCAGACTCCAGTCTGTCGGGTGTCCACGGTGCACGGAGGCCCGGCTCAGGCTGCGCTGCGCACATGGCACTGCAGTTCTGCAACACCGCAAGGTGTGGATGGGAGGTGCAGGTAGAGCGTACGCATGCTCCTGTGTACAGGTGATAAACGTAAAGGGACTTTGCTTGTGTGCCACTTATAAGACAGTGTACGCCGAATATGTGTGTAGAAATTACAATACACCCACACCCAATATACACGCCCATTCATGCACCCACACACATGCCATGCACGCATATACGCATCGTGCACACCACACACCACACACACACACACACACACACACCAAATGCATGCACCACACCACACTTGCACACATTAAACGAAAACCATTCTACAACACACATGCAGATACCACTCTACACTCAAACGGCATAAACCAACATATAACACACACACACACAGGTATACACACTAAACACAGACATGCTGGCCATGACTACACTCAACCACCCACATAAGACACCCACACACATACCGCAGCCACAAAGCACGCCCACACCCACACAACACTCCACCACACACACACACACATCACAGAGGGAGTGCACCCACACCACAACACACCTACAACAGCACACCCCACACACGCACGCAGCACACACCACCCACACACCCACACCTCCCACCACACACACACACCACATACAACACACCCACACAACCACACACACACGCACACACACACACACGATGCACACCCACACACACCCCACACACACCCACACACACACACACACACCACACACGCAACAACCACACCCACCAGACATGCACACACACACACACACATGCAACACACACAACACACAAAACACAACAACACACACAGCCCCCCCCCCCCCACCCCCACAACAACACACCACACACACACAAGCAAACCACAACACAAAAACCACACACACAAACACACACACACACACACACACACACACTAAAGAAAAACCACTTTACCAACACATACAGCTAACATCCACTCTTCACTCAAACGTGCCACGCCAACCACTCTAGATTCCTCAACCACAACACACACGCACATGAAGTATACACACTAACATACAAATGAGCATGATACACACCACACACACACACCACCCACACAACACACACGTGCGCACACAAACACACACACATGCACATACACACACATACACACAACACACACACACCACATACACACACACACACCCACCACACATGCTCACTGTCAGGGGATGACAAGCAGTATGCAGGCAGATGAAGGGCTTAACCAGGCCACTTCTCTTAGGCACAGGGCCGATCCAACAAATTCCCTCTCTTCACAGGCAAACTGCTATAAACCATCACAGCTTAGCGGTTCGCTTCAGTAGTGCTTTAAAGGCATGTGCTTCGTAGTCGGTAATCTCACACAATGTTTTAAAAGGTTTTTTTTCTTTCATGTAATGTATTTTATTCCTCTGCAAATTCCTTAAACTTATGGTGTGTTGGAGAATGGGTACGCAAGACACGACTATTGCAAGTTTGTTGAAGGCTTTTTCTTTTTCAATTTTGTTTTCATGTGGAGCGGTGTGTGTCAAATCTAAATTCATTAACTTCTTGGAGTTGCAAGTAACTGTAATTGAAATTCAAGGGCAGTGAATATTGCGTGACAGACTGAACCTACCTTTTTCATTCTGACAGGCCGTTATACAACAATTTAGGTATTTATATACAGATTAAAGGAGCCTGAATCACCAAACTAATTTTTTGTTCTTAACTTACGTGGAAAGTGCGTGCAACCAACAGGAGAGTTTTTTTTTTCTTTTCTTTTCAGTTTTGTTTTAGCCCTGGATATAAGAGTTCTCCACTTCCTGTTTGCCATCATCATTGCTTCTGATCAAGTGAAAGGGCAGATTCTGGCCATTTTTCAAATAACGAACAACACTGGAACGTACACTTTTAGTAGCAGCTTTGCAAATCAGTTTGAATGCAAGTCACACTGTGATAAGTTTTCCTCGCAGCAAAGTTATTTTAGATAGGCCAATACCAGAGTCAACAACAACCATGCAAAGTAAAATTCCAACAAAACATAATCATTGATGGTTTCTGCTGGGACAGTGGCCAAATGTTCACTCAAAATATTTATCACGATGACAAAGTTTAACCTAGGTGTAGAGCACCATCATGATATACTGCACACAGTACAACACTTGTTCAGTTTTTTTGTGGTTTTTTGTTGTTGCTTTGTTAGCAATTTTTTTCTCTTTTTTTTGCATTAAGTAAGGAATAACATTCAAAAATTTCTCAAATAATCTTTTTCATCTTGATAAATGGCTTTGTTTACCTTTGTTTTGGTAAACTATCCCATTAAAAACAACAAAGAATGTTTTTAGATGTGATACTATCCACCAGCAATTTTTCTTCTTTTTTTTTTTGCATTAAAGTATGGCAATAATATTCAAATTTCTCAATTATTCTTTTTCAACCTAATAAATGCCTTTGTTTACGTCTATTTCTTGTAAACTATCCCATTAATAACAACAACAAAAAGTTTTATGTGTGATAATTCCACCAGAAAAACTCGATCCCCAACGATCGTTAAATCAAGGGACAGAACTGCGAGGCATCCGCCTTACCCATGCAGAGAGCAGTAGATCCAGAGGGGCACCGCAAAACCGTAGCGGGCACAGAATGTCGCAAACTGCCCGTGGAACTCTCGCAGACACTTTGTGCCCATAGCCGTGAAGGGGGGGGGGCGTGTGCAGCAGTCCGGACATCAGCTGCACCTGTTCCTCCACGACGTGTTTCAGGCTTTGCAGGATCTCCCAGCGGTACACTCTCTTCCTGCGCAGGTATAGAAAGGTATGGTAAGGTGAGGCAGCATGGAAAGGAATCAGTTTTTATACTAATGGTGTATTTAATAGTATGACCACTTCAAAGCAGCAAATTGGTCACTCTCAGATGAAAATATTCGTCCAAAAAATACACCACTTAAAGTGGAAAAAAATTACCTCTTTACCGGAGATGATGGAATGAAATTGTAATTAAATAATTCCTTAGGCACGTTGATATACCAGTTTGCCTGCACTGAATTAGAATATTATTACTATTGATAAGTGCTCCAGACCTCAGACATTCTTCAACAGTAGCCTTTTTTTTCATCATCTCAACAGGTATGTCCCTGACTCTCTCTCCAGGTATGTTCCATCTCAAATGCTAAACGATCTTAAGGGTCTTACTGCTGACTTGACCTCAAACAGAGATATCATGACCTCACAGATCCTACCGTTTAACTGATTTGCCTCAGTAGATATATCACGACCTCACAGTTTAGTCCTTCCGTTTAGACCTCACAGATTCTGCCTCAGTAGATATATCACGGCCAGATCACAGGTCCTTCACCGTTTAGACTGATTCTACAATCACCTAGAATATCATGACTTCACAGATCTCACCCTAAAGCTGACTTTACCTTCACAAGTCAGTCGTGACCTAGAGAAAAATTTATCCCTGTAACTGACTTTACCTCAACAGATAAATCTCAGTCTCAAACCATGTTAACACCGACAGCCACTTTACCTTACTAGCTATTACCAAAGCTCAAATTCATATTTACCTCAACAGATGTGCTTTGATCTCATACTGAACAAAAACGAAGAAGCAAGCGAAAGGTCTTGCAGATAGTCTTCCAGTAACCTTCCCAGCATTTCCCTCTCTTTAGCCATGGCGGCTCCAGAGCCTCTATGGACTGTTGGGGTGATTCCTCGAACAGCCAGGAACTGCCACAAACAGCCACGGCTGAAGGTGCTCTTTCCCATTGGGTCTGATACAGCACATCGGTGGATCAACTGAAATACAACACCTAACCCCTACCATGTTATGGAAAACCACCCACACACACATGTACACCACACAACATACACACACATACATGTGCGCATGGCGCTCACACACACACACACACACACATACACACACACACACACACACACACACACACACACATGCACCCACACAACACATGCACGCACAACACACAACACCACCACACACACACACACACACACACACACACACACACCAACCACATCGCAAACGCACAGGCACAGATATGTTTTACCCACAGTCCCTATTGGTTCTCCATATGGAATAGATATTTTTTGTCTGGAAAAAAATGTGTGCAGATTTTCCTGAAAGTCTGATGTTGCCATCTGGATATTCAGTAATTTCGTCATGGAAAAGTTTTTCATTTTACACTGGTGTAATGAATCTTCACTAATCCTCCACTGAAAGTTTTCATGGTGTCTCCACGATCATGGTGTGAGAGAGAAAAAAAAAATAATAAAGAACTCAATACAAAATCATTTGAAATTCGCTCAACCAAGCACCACATGATACGAAAAAGATAAAGCTTCAAAACCGTCTCACATACCAATTCTCTATGCAGGAATTGAGAATTAAAACATGTTGTTTCTTTAAATGGAGATCAACACCCCAATCAGCAGGGGGCCATATGTGTTCATATATACCAGGTCTCCTGGTCATCGCTGGGCAGAAAGAGTTAAAGTCACTCCTTGAGCTGCAGTAAGTGGTCATCGCGGGCAGAAAGAGTTAATGTCACTCCTTATGAGCTGCAGTAAGTGGTCACGCTGGGCAGAGAGAGTTAAATGTCACTCCTTGGAGCTGCAGTAAGTGGTCCTCTCCTGGGCTGAAAGAGTTTTTAAAATCACTTCTTTGAGCTGCAGTCAGTGCAAAATGCAAACCTCATGATTGTTAAAGGCTTGTGGTAATGTCAATGCTTTTCAACAGCAACTTATTTTTCTTTACAGACAGAACACTCTCCACACAGACTGTTTGCCTGAATCTTCATGACACTTCCTGAAATCAGGTTCCAGGCAGATCCACAAATATGGATTGCACTGCACACCATACTCTTCCCTCCCCCACCCAACTCACCCCCAACCAGAAATACCCTTCCTCAGTATCGCTCCGTCCAACAGTAGCGCTTCTTTAGTCTTCTCATCCAGCTGCCTCAGCCAATGGAGTGCAACCACACAATAGGGGCCGTTGGTGGACGCAGCAGCGGTGGTGGTGGTGGTGGTGGAGGTGGAGGAGGAAACATCCGTTGCCTTGGAGGCTACTTGGGTTTGAACCGACCTCACCTGACTGGCCAGAGGATTCTCTGAAGACCACCTGACCCTGAACAGGTAACACAGACAAACAAACACAAATTATAAAGCAAAATAAACACAAAAAATACACTACTAAACAGAAATAAAGTAGTCAAAAATGAAACATGGAAGACGAATAAAAACGTTCCAGCGGTAAGCAAAATGATGACAAAAAAGTCTAAACTGACAAATGTAAACAAAAGCAAACAACTACAAAACAGACAATAAAACTAACAAAAGAAGCACATAACGTATACAAACAAACATGGGGAAAAAAAAACCGAGCACAAAATACAAAAAGTGAACATTAAACGAAATCAACATAAAGTACACAGACAAAAAACAGAATCAGCGATAAATACAACCAAAGCAGACAATCACAAACAAAAGCAGACATTGCACTGCATGAATTTTCATAGTAAATATCAAGATCACGCATGTTTTTTCATTTCTTCATCACCTATAGAATTCAATTTATCATGGCCAAGTGCTTTTGATTGGGTGTAAAACGTTATAGGACAGATAACAAAGAAAAAATGATGCCCTACAATGGTAGGCACGGTGAAAAATTCATATCAAATCGTAACAAAGCCTCAAGCTTGAGGACCACATAGCACTGCTGCCAAGTTACTTTGGTGTGAACACAGCCATGATGAAGAAAAAAACAAAAAACATTATCTCTTGCTTGTATAACTATATATTAGAAAAAGGCCCACCTAACTGTCCTTTCAGAAGCAGCTGAGTAAAAGATACAAGATCGAACAATATAACGCAAATATTAATGATTAAAGTGTCCAAGTTTACTACAAAATGGAACTTTTTAATCATCTATGCTTATCATGGTAAATAGATATATACGTCAAATATCTATGTAAGACCAAGTCACAATGTTTTTATGCTCTGTGTCCATGGCACATACTTTTTTGCCTTTTTTTTTAAAATTGATAGTCATGTGGTTGTTGTAAGTATTGTTGTTATTACTGTGAGGCTATTATTATCATTTTTACTGTTGTTGTCATTCTTGTTATTCAGCGTCATGATAATCTGTAGATTCTTCCCTTCCCTAAGTGCTCCCTTCCCCCTTCTTCTCCCGCCACTCTCTCTACCCCTCTCTGTCCCCATTAAGGTGCTTGTATTATAATTAACTTTTCAAAAAAGCAATAAAAAGTTTATTACACACACACACAAAAAAAAAGGCTGTTCAACCCCACACACACACTTACGGGCCCTGTTTGCGCAGAAGACACTGTTTGACGGAACTGGTAGGGTAGACGGCATACATTTTCTTCACAAAGTCCACCAGAGCAGGTCCTGGGTGGAGAGGGTGGAGCCATGTTCAACTGTTGGATGATGTAATGCTGTAACTGTCGGTCGGTGGTGAACTGAGCCAGCTTCCAGATGGTTTTGCACACGTCCAATCCCTGAAAATCACACACACACCTGGCAAGGTGACATGGGCATGTGTGTGTGTGTGTTGTGTGTGTGTGTGTGTGTGTGTGTGTGTAGGCGGGTGTGTCGCGGGTGTTCTCCGTGTGTGTGTGTGTGTGTGTGTGTGTGTGGTGTGTGTGTGTGGGGTGGGTGGGTGTGGATGTGCGTTGGGTGTGCGCGCGCTAGCACGTGTGTGTGCACATCAATGTCTGTGGTTGTTTGCGCTAAAAAAAGCATTTGAGCAACATGTGGGGGGGCTAAATATCTGCGTACAACAAATCAGGACACAAATATTCATCCATCATTCAAACCAGCCCACAAAGTCATTGACTCAAGTCTCCTCCTTCTTTCATTACACACACACACACCACAAAAAAAAACACAACGCACCATGAAGTGAGAGATGGACTGTGCAGCAATGGATCCAACCTCTCAATGCGGGGGGCCAAGATTTGCCATGGAGTGCCCCCCTCACCACCTTCAGCCTTCCTTCCTTCCCCCACTCTCTCCTATCCCAAATCCCCGGCCTCCTACACCATCACACACATGACAGGGACTGCGCAGCCAACAGGTCCTGTCTGCGTTGTGGGTCTGTTGCTTGCTGGAACCCCACATCACCACCTCCAGCCACCCAACACCCCCCCCCTCTCCCTCCATCCTATCCCCCCAACAACTTCCTTTTGTGCCAGACCTTTTACCCTAAAACCACAGCTGTTGGTGTACTTTTCAACAAAAAATGAGCGTTCTTCCACATTGAGCATGTACAAACATTTTAATGTAAAAAGAAAGGAGGGGGGAGGAGGGTAAGAAGGGATGGTCAGGTGTAGAGGGAGGGAAGGGGTGTTTGTTTTTCATCTTCGAAATATTGTGGTGAGCCCAAGGGCGGTTCGCTCCCTTTCGATTCGATTTTTAACCTGTCCATCACACGGGACAGCTTCGTCTTCTAGGTAATGACCACGTTATCTTGTCATTAAACTAAGGTAAAAAACAGTTCTTAATACCACAAATTACTTTCAAACCTGATCCATCAGCATACTTTGGGCGGAATCATGCTCTTTTTGCCGTTTCTTTTTTACATTTTTTTTTTTTTTTTTGTTGTTCAGGACATGTTGTCAAAGAGAAGGATGACGCTGGTTTCTGACACTGAAGTACACAGTGTTCTCTTGATCAATGCCACCCCCCCCCAGTTCCATGCTGCAAAAGTGCGTTACGCTCCCAATTCGTATCCAGAATTGTTTTTTTTTTCTTTTTTGTGTTGCCATAGTGGTCATATTTCTGCTAAAACTGTACAAAGACAACAA
>JADBJO010032157.1:0-15979 GCA_016801955.1 Conus betulinus | reverse complement strand
CATTGCAGTTTAACCTATCAAAACAAAATGAATTCCAGATGTCCTGAAATGACGCACAAACCTGGAGGTTTTTTTTTTTTTTTTTTTTTTTTTTTTTTTTTTTTTTGCATTGCCATATAGGAAGGCATATGATAATTATTTCAGAGGATTTTATCAAAGGAAGTTGTGAATCTGGCAGTTCACTATGACATAAAAACTTCACGGCTTAATATTATATGTTAAACGTTTTCTTTGCACAATCACTTTGGGTGATCTTGATTACTCTGTCATTAACTTGTTATCAAGTCATTAGATTCATAAGTTTACAACATGGCATGGTCCTCATATGATACTGCCCATATACCAACAATGTGATGTGGGACATGCGCTTAAGTTTGAGTTAATTACCGTAAAAAATGAAGGACAAGACCTAATACGTTTGCATAAATCTATCTATGCAGTTATTGCTGTTTAAAAAGTTCATGCATGTTAATTTTCTCTTTTTCCAAAGTTCTGTAGATCTCAAAATTGTATTAAATTGTGAGTAAGGAATAGCTTTGTGGTCTCAACTTTGTCATATAGTAATATTGTCGGTTTTTCAAACTCTTCTACATGTTAAACTCACACGCATACTTGAAAGATCTGCGAGACAGTCCCCGTCTGTAGACAATGCTAGAAACTTCAAGTACATTTGTTTTGAGGGATTCTGACAAATGCATACTGCTTCGAGTGAACGTGCTGATTTAGGCTTGGAGATGATACCTCATATATCCATAGCTACACTTACTGTAACACTTTTGTTATCTCATGTAGTAATGTACTTCTGTTGTTGTTGAATAGCTACGTGGATTACGTCAGCATCATGAGCTATGACTACTATGGACCCTGGAGCACTGAGCTAGGTCACAACAGTCCACTGTACGTTCCAAGCCAAGACAGAAATACAGCAGGATCCAGTTTACTCAGTCAGGTATGATTATCTTACTGCTCTTACCCATATCAAAACCTTAGTTAAGGGCTTTTCGTTTACTTGACAGAGCAAACCTAATCTAACTGTAACAAAGCATAATCACAGTCACTTTGAAGGCCTATGACTGGGAACATTTATTTCAAGTTGTTTTAATTAATATTGCCAATACAATATAGTTTTTCTGCATATTACTATAATGTAGTTTAAACAGCATTTTGGAGTTGCTAAAATATAATGTACTGAACTAATTCAAAATGTCATGTCCAGCCCCTCTCAGCACAATCCAGGTGACACTTTCTTTGGAGCAGGTGGCTCAGCAGGACCCTACTCAGCTACTCCTGGCTTTTTTAGCCTACTATGAGGTGTGTCAGCTGCTGGACACTGGCAGCTGGACTCGAGTATGGATGAACGACTCCAAAGTTCCCTATGCGTACGGTCAGAGGAATGGCCAGTGGACTTGGCTGGCTTATGATGATCTACAAAGTATGAAGTACAAGGTATGAGCCTGTCCCTTATTTCTGCATTGATCTTTTCTTCAGAAGAAGCATAAAACCTTTCATGTCATTTCAAAGGGTTAATGTCTAAATGCATGGAAACTAAATGTAACTGCAAACAACGTCATTATTAAACGTTTGCTTGTCACATGACTGAGATCACATGACAAAATTTTCTTTTCATCATTCTTATACCGGGGAATCTTTAGGTAGGAACAGTGGCCTGATTCATACTATAGTTCATGTCCAAACACTGCTGAGGTGCAGTTCAGGCATAAAGTCCATACAACAACGATGTTCACAGTGTAATAAGATTGCATAGCCACTACGACGTATTTTTTGAACATGTATAACTGATGTGTTTCAGGCTCAATACATCCTAGACAGAAGACTGGGTGGAGCCATGTTCTGGACTTTGGATTTTGATGATTTCGGCAACAACGCCTGTGGTCAGGGCGACTACCCACTCATAGGACACATTTCAAAGGCGTTACAAGCAGTTAGTCCTGCCATCTCTTCTTCCACGGGTGCGTTCAATAGCGCTATATTCCAAATGCGTTTAAAACTAATTTCCTTACCTATATTCTCATGAACCATGGCAAGCACGTATTTGTCAAGCTCAAATATGCTTGTGTTATATCTTGTCTTTTTATTAAGCACTGACTCTGCTTGGCAGCTAGATGTCAAGCAGAAAGGAAGCTGCATCTATAGTAATACTATCATGCAGACACTTGAATCAATCAGTTTCTGATCTATTGTCTAAAAATGTTTCAGCTAATCCAGGAACCCAGTCTTCTCCTATACCAGTCACAACACCAACAATATCTGTATCCACATCTGCAACGACAGATCAGTCTGGACTACGCCTTGTCTGCTACTACACCAACTGGGCGCAGTATCGTTCTGGTGTGGGGAAATATGTACCTGAAGATTATCAACCTGGCCTATGCACCCACCTTGTCTATGCCTTTTGCCAAAATCACAGGTGCCTCAGCCTCCTTATCTACGATTGAGTGGAATGATGAAGGTACGTCATCTTTGCATGCATGTTGTTTTAACCACTGTCAGGTTTTCAGACCTTAACATTCAGCAAGTCTAAACGATCGAGTCCAACAAAAACGGCATTCGACATGTCGAGCACATCTCAGTTATAACGTAATGTGTACATTCTGATAGGTCTGCATCTTTATCAGAGCACTAGTGTTAAAAATAAACTTCTGGCAAATCCTCAATTAGTAGGGTGATGCTATCCTATTGCAAGGATCTAGCCCTTCGCTCTGCCTATCCACATTGGTATGCAAAAGCATCTTGTTTCACTGTTTTCAGCTATGTACCAGCGCATCAGGGCTCTGAAAACCACTGATCCTCAGCTGAAAATATTACTGGCTGTGGGAGGCTACAGTGCGGGTACTGCAGACTTTGAGGCCATCAGCTCCACCAGTGCACAGCGACAACTGTTTGCTGACAATGCTGTCTCCTTCCTCAGAAAGCGCAGTTTTGACGGACTGGATGTGGATTGGGAGTATCCTTCCAGCTCTTACAAGACTTACTTCACGTTACTTACTTTTGGAGGTAATTCAAAACACGTTACAACTGCTAACAACCCTAAACAAAATCATGTCAAACCAGGATGTGATATTGGCAGCCAGTCATAAAACAGATCATTTCTGTTGTAAATGTTGGCAGCTTTAGAGGCCAAGCCACTACAAGCACACATCCTTTCGCTTGATTTCCTCTTCCATTGTAATTAATCTATAATTGATTTTAGACCCGGAACAACACATCACAAAGAATTTCAAAGAAAAAAAAAACAATATTCTGGTATTTTCTAGAATGATCCAGTTAAGGGTGTGTGCTTAAAGCATTGATAGTCACGTACCTGGAATTCAATCACAACTTGAAAACTGGTGTTGATTGTGTAATACGTCAGTATTTGATGTTGTCTTCTCAGACGCTTCACGACACGTTTGAAGCAGAGAGCGCACGGACAGGACAGGAAAAGCTGCTGTTGACTGTGGCAGTGTCTGGCTACAAGACTCAGATAGAAACTTCCTATGAAGTCCACTTGATACACAAGTAAGTTCTTAGCTGGCCCAAATCAGTTATGAAAGGTAACATGGTAAACCAATAACATTCAAAATGTCTGAAATCAGTCAAGTTCTGTGCACGACGTGTTTTAGGTTGAACCCATTATACACTCGTTCTTGAGTGGCAATATCTCTCTGCTTTAGTATGCTGATTCATAATCGTTTCTTGTGTAGAACTGGCCTAGTTTTTTCTCTCTCTCATCTGGGTGTCTTTTGTAACAGAAAAAGGCATTGAAACGTTGGTCTTTTTGTACGATGTAAACAAGTGTCCGACATTTGAATAATATAGTGACTGAAACCCAATTGACAGTCACTGATTTAGAGAATCAGCGTGGCTGACTACCAACAAATGTGATTGAAGTACTCGTCATCCAAACCTTGTCCATATGTGTGCCTACACACTTACAGTACTTCGTTTTACAAGACCATAGTGGTTCTCGCATGTTGTGTGTTTCTGCTGTGTGTGCCTAGTCGTTTTGACACGTGGTTTCCACAATCAGTATGCTGGTCTTTCTTCAGGTGGGTTTTTCGTTGGCTGGCTGGCTAGCTGGATGTGGGGATGTGTTGGATGGTGGGATTCAGTTGCCTTAGGTTTTCTTGATTTGTTTTGGGCGTGCTTTCATTTGCTTCAGACTCCTTTGGCGTGCTTTAATTTCCTTTCAACTAGAACCGTGTGTTTCCTAAAATGACCCATTTGAAAATGTTTCATACCAAATACTAATACTGATGACGTATGTTCATCTTTGTGTCCAATAGGTTGGTGGATTACGTCAGCATCATGAGCTATGACTACTATGGACCCTGGAGCACTGAGCTAGGTCACAACAGTCCACTGTACGTTCCAAGCCAAGACAGAAATACAGCAGGATCCAATTTGCTCAGTCAGGTATGATCATCATACTACACACATTTACAGAAAAGGATTGAATCTCAGATTTTAGGCTCATCAGATTTATCACATAACTGTCATTACAGAATCTGGAATATAGCTGTCATTACAGAATCTTAAAATACCCAATACACTAACATGAGATCTCAAGCCAGTCGATAAATTAGGACCAATTTCTAAGCTTGGTCTGATTTGTAGCATCTTTTTGGTCATCGTTGTTGTTGTTGTTGTTGTCCTTGTTTACTGAGGTGTTCAATAGTTTGGTAATGCCAGTTTTTCAGATGTTCCAGTTTAAAGTTACAGAAAGATACACATTGTGTCCTCAAGCAGGTAAATAATTAGAGATCAATGGCAAAGAGACCTTCATACGGTAGGTGTAAAAATGATACGAGCATCTAGTACATGCAAGTGCTATTTCTTTGTGTCTAGAACGCTTCTGTGCATTACTGGCACCAGATGGGGCTGCCCTCTGGACAAGCTGGTTCTGGGACTGGCTTCATATGGAAGGACTTTCCTCATGTCCAGCCCCTCTCAGCACAATCCAGTGACACTTTTCTTGGAGCAGGTGGCTCAGCAGGACCCTACTCAGCTACTCCTGGCTTTTTAGCCTACTATGAGGTGTGTCAGCTGCTGGACACTGGCAGCTGGACTCGAGTATGGATGAACGACTCCAAAGTTCCCTATGCGTACGGTCAGAGGAATGGCCAGTGACTTGGCTGGCTTATGATGATCTACAAAGTATGAAGTACAAGGTATGAGCCTGTCCCTTATTTCTGCATTGATCTATTCTTCAGAAGAAGCACAAAACCTTTCATGTCATTTCAAAGGGTTAATGTCTAAATGCATGGAAACTAAATGCAACTGCAAACAACGTCATGGAAAACGTTTGCTTGTCACATGAGAAAATGAAAAGTTTTTCTTCATTCTTATACCGGGTAATCTTTAGGTAGGAACAGTGGCCTGATTCATACTATAGTTCATGTCCAAACACTGCTGAGGTGCAGTTCAGGCATAAAGTCCATACATCAACGATGTTCACCGGTGTAATAAGATTGCATAGCCACTACGACGTATTTTTTTTAACATGTATAACTGATGTGTTTCAGGCTCAATACATCCTAGACAGAAGACTGGGTGGAGCCATGTTCTGGACTTTGGATTTTGATGATTTCGGCAACAAACGCCTGTGGTCAGGGCGACTACCCACTCATAGGACACATTTCAAAGGCGTTACAAGCAGTTAGTCCTGCCATCTCTTCTTCCACGGGTGCGTTCAATAGCGCTATATTTCAAAATGCGTTTAAAACTAATTTCCTTTACCTATATTCTCATGGACCACAGTAAGCACGTATTTATCAAGCTCAAATATGCTTGTGTTATATCTTGTCTTTTTATTAAGCACTGACTCTGCTTGGCAGCTAGATGTCAAGCAGAAAGGAAGCTGCATCTATAGTAATACTATCATGCAGACACTTGAATCAATCAGTTTCTGATCTATTGTCTAAAAATGTTTCAGCTAATCCAGGAACCCAGTCTTCTCCTATACCAGTCACAACACCAACAATATCTGTATCCACATCTGCAACGACAGATCAGTCTGGACTACGCCTTGTCTGCTACTACACCAACTGGGCGCAGTATCGTTCTGGTGTGGGGAAATATGTACCTGAAGATTATCAACCTGGCCTATGCACCCACCTTGTCTATGCCTTTGCCAAAATCACAGGTGCCTCAGCCACTTTATCTCTACGATTGAGTGGAATGATGAAGGTACGTCATCTTTGCATGCATGTTGTATTAACCACTGTCAGGTTTTCAGACCTTAGCATTCAAGCAAGTCTAAACGATCGAGTCCAACAAAAACGGCATTCGACATGTCGAGCACATCTCAGTTATAACGTAATGTGTACATTCTGATAGGTCTGCATCTTTATCAGAGCACTAGTGTTAAAAATAAACTTCTGGCAAATCCTCAATTAGTAGGTGATGCTATCCTATTGCAAGGATCTAGCCCTTCGCTCTGCCTATCCACATTGGTATGCAAAAGCATCTTGTTTCACTGTTTTCAGCTATGTACCAGCATCAGGGCTCTGAAAACCACTGATCCTCAGCTGAAATATTACTGGCTGTGGGAGGCTACAGTGCGGGTACTGCAGACTTTGAGGCCATCAGCTCCACCAGTGCACAGCGACAACTGTTTGCTGACAATGCTGTCTCCTTCCTCAGAAAGCGCAGTTTTGACGGACTGGATGTGGATTGGGAGTATATCCTTCCAGCTCTTACACAAGACTTACTTCACGTTACTTTTGGAGGTAAATTCAAAACACGTTACAACTGCTAACAACCCTAAACAAAATCATGTCAAACCAGGATGTGATATTGGCAGCCAGTCATAAAACAGATCATTTCTGTTGTGAATGTTGGCAGCTTTAGAGGCCAAGCACTACACAAGCACACATCCTTTCGCTTGATTTCCTCTTCCATTGTAATTAATCTATAATTGATTTTAGACCCGGAACAACACATCACAAAGAATTTCAAAGAAAAAAAAACAATATTCTGGTATTTTCTAGAATGATCCAGTTAAGGGTGTGTGCTTAAAGCATTGATAGTCACGTACCTGGAATTCAATCACAACTTGAAAACTGGTGTTGATTGTGTAATACGTCAGTATTTGAATGTTGTCTTCTCAGACGCTTCACGACACGTTTGAAGCAGAGAGAGCGCACGGACAGGACAGGAAAAGCTGCTGTTGACTGTGGCAGTGTCTGGCTACAAACTCAGATAGAAACTTCCTATGAAGTCCACTTGATACACAAGTAAGTTCTTAGCTGGCCCAAATCAGTTATGAAAGGTAACATGGTAAACCAATAACATTCAAAATGTCTGAAATCAGTCAAGTTCTGTGCACGACGTGTTTTAGGTTGAACCCATTATACACTCGTTCTTGAGTGGCAATATCTCTCTGCTTTAGTATGCTGATTCATAATCGTTTCTTGTGTAGAACTGGCCTAGTTTTTCTCTCTCTCATCTGGGTGTCTTTTGTAACAGAAAAAGGCATTGAAACGTTGGTCTTTTTGTACGATGTAAACAAGTGTCCGACATTTTGAATAATATAGTGACTGAAACCCAATTGACAGTCACTGATTTAGAGAATCAGCGTGGCTGACTACCAACAAATGTGATTGAAGTACTCGTCATCCAAACCTTGTCCATATGTGTGCCTACACACTTACAGTACTTCGTTTTACAAGACCATAGTGGTTCTCGCATGTTGTGTGTTTTTCTGCTGTTTGTGCCTAGTCGTTTTGACACGTGGGTTCCACAATCAGTATGCTGGTCTTTCTTCAGGTGGGTTTTTCGTTGGCTGGCTGGCTAGCTGGATGTGGGGATGTGTTGGATGGTGGGATTCAGTTGCCTTAGGTTTTCTTGATTTGTTTGGGCGTGCTTTCATTTGCTTCAGACTCCTTTGGCGTGCTTTAATTTCCTTTCAACTAGAACCGTGTGTTTCCTAAAATGACCCATTTTGAAAATGTTTCATACCAAATACTAATACTGATGACGTATGTTCATCTTTGTGTCCAATAGGTTGGTGGATTACGTCAGCATCATGAGCTATGACTACTATGGACCCTGGAGCACTGAGCTAGGTCACAACAGTCCACTGTACGTTCCAAGCCAAGACAGAAATACAGCAGGATCCAATTTGCTCAGTCAGGTATGATCATCATACTACACACATTTACAGAAAAGGATTGAATCTCAGATTTTAGGCTCATCAGATTTATCACATAACTGTCATTACAGAATCTGGAATATAGCTGTCATTACAGAATCTTAAAATACCCAATACACTAACATGAGATCTCAAGCCAGTCGATAAATTAGGACCAATTTCTAAGCTTGGTCTGATTTGTAGCATCTTTTTGGTCATCGTTGTTGTTGTTGTTGTTGTCCTTGTTTACTGAGGTGTTCAATAGTTTGGTAATGCCAGTTTTTCAGATGTTCCAGTTTAAAGTTACAGAAAGATACACATTGTGTCCTCAAGCAGGTAAATAATTAGAGATCAATGGCAAAGAGACCTTCATACGGTAGGTGTAAATGATACGAGCATCTAGTACATGCAAGTGCTATTTCTTTGTGTCTAGAACGCTTCTGTGCATTACTGGCACCAGATGGGCTGCCCTCTGGACAAGCTGGTTCTGGGACTGGCTTCATATGGAAGGACTTTCCTCATGTCCAGCCCCTCTCAGCACAATCCAGGTGACACTTTTCTTGGAGCAGGTGGCTCAGCAGGACCCTACTCAGCTACTCCTGGCTTTTTAGCCTACTATGAGGTGTGTCAGCTGCTGGACACTGGCAGCTGGACTCGAGTATGGATGAACGACTCCAAAGTTCCCTATGCGTACGGTCAGAGGAATGGCCAGTGGACTTGGCTGGCTTATGATGATCTACAAAGTATGAAGTACAAGGTATGAGCCTGTCCCTTATTTCTGCATTGATCTATTCTTCAGAAGAAGCACAAAACCTTTCATGTCATTTCAAAGGGTTAATGTCTAAATGCATGGAAACTAAATGCAACTGCAAACAACGTCATGGAAAACGTTTGCTTGTCACATGAGAAAATGAAAAGTTTTTCTTCATTCTTATACCGGGTAATCTTTAGGTAGGAACAGTGGCCTGATTCATACTATAGTTCATGTCCAAACACTGCTGAGGTGCAGTTCAGGCATAAAGTCCATACATCAACGATGTTCACCGGTGTAATAAGATTGCATAGCCACTACGACGTATTTTTTTTTGAACATGTATAACTGATGTGTTTCAGGCTCAATACATCCTAGACAGAAGACTGGGTGGAGCCATGTTCTGGACTTTGGATTTTGATGATTTCGGCAACAACGCCTGTGGTCAGGGCGACTACCCACTCATAGGACACATTTCAAAGGCGTTACAAGCAGTTAGTCCTGCCATCTCTTCTTCCACGGGTGCGTTCAATAGCGCTATATTTCAAAATGCGTTTAAAACTAATTTCCTTACCTATATTCTCATGGACCACAGTAAGCACGTATTTATCAAGCTCAAATATGCTTGTGTTATATCTTGTCTTTTTATTAAGCACTGACTCTGCTTGGCAGCTAGATGTCAAGCAGAAAGGAAGCTGCATCTATAGTAATACTATCATGCAGACACTTGAATCAATCAGTTTCTGATCTATTGTCTAAAAATGTTTCAGCTAATCCAGGAACCCAGTCTTCTCCTATACCAGTCACAACACCAACAATATCTGTATCCACATCTGCAACGACAGATCAGTCTGGACTACGCCTTGTCTGCTACTACACCAACTGGGCGCAGTATCGTTCTGGTGTGGGGAAATATGTACCTGAAGATTATCAACCTGGCCTATGCACCCACCTTGTCTATGCCTTTGCCAAAATCACAGGTGCCTCAGCCTCTTTATCTACGATTGAGTGGAATGATGAAGGTACGTCATCTTTGCATGCATGTTGTATTAACCACTGTCAGGTTTTCAGACCTTAGCATTCAAGCAAGTCTAAACGATCGAGTCCAACAAAAACGGCATTCGACATGTCGAGCACATCTCAGTTATAACGTAATGTGTACATTCTGATAGGTCTGCATCTTTATCAGAGCACTAGTGTTAAAAATAAACTTCTGGCAAATCCTCAATTAGTAGGGTGATGCTATCCTATTGCAAGGATCTAGCCCTTCGCTCTGCCTATCCACATTGGTATGCAAAAGCATCTTGTTTCACTGTTTTCAGCTATGTACCAGCGCATCAGGGCTCTGAAAACCACTGATCCTCAGCTCAGCTGAAAATATTACTGGCTGTGGGAGGCTACAGTGCGGGTACTGCAGACTTTGAGGCCATCAGCTCCACCAGTGCACAGCGACAACTGTTTGCTGACAATGCTGTCTCCTTCCTCAGAAAGCGCAGTTTTGACGGACTGGATGTGGATTGGGAGTATCCTTCCAGCTCTTACAAGACTTACTTCACGTTACTTTTGGAGGTAAATTCAAAACACGTTACAACTGCTAACAACCTAAAACAAAATCATGTCAAACCAGGATGTGATATTGGGCAGCCAGTCATAAAACAGATCATTTCTGTTGTGAATGTTGGCAGCTTTAGAGGCCAAGCCACTACAAGCACACATCCTTTCGCTTGATTTCCTCTCTTCCATTGTAATTAATCTATATTGATTTTAGACCCGGAACAACACATCACAAAGAATTTCAAAGAAAAAAAAAACAATATTCTGGTATTTTCTAGAATGATCCAGTTAAGGTGTGTGTGCTTAAAGCATTGATAGTCACGTACCTGGAATTCAATCACAACTTGAAAACTGGTGTTGATTGTGTAATACGTCAGTATTTGAATGTTGTCTTCTCAGACGCTTCACGACACGTTTGAAGCAGAGAGCGCACGGACAGGACAGGAAAAGCTGCTGTGTTGACTGTGGCAGTGTCTGGCTACAAGACTCAGATAGAGAAACTTCCTATGAAGTCCACTTGATACACAAGTAAGTTCTTAGCTGGCCCAAATCAGTTATGAAAGGTAACATGGTAAACCAATAACATTCAAAATGTCTGAAATCAGTCAAGTTCTGTGCACGACGTGTTTTAGGTTGAACCCATTATACACTCGTTCTTGAGTGGCAATATCTCTCTGCTTTAGTATGCTGATTCATAATCGTTTCTTGTGTAGAACTGGCCTAGTTTTTCTCTCTCTCATCTGGGTGTCTTTTGTAACAGAAAAAGGCATTGAAACGTTGGTCTTTTTTTTACGATGTAAACAAGTGTCCGACATTTGAATAATATAGTGACTGAAACCCAATTGACAGTCACTGATTTAGAGAATCAGCGTGGCTGACTACCAACAAATGTGATTGAAGTACTCGTCATCCAAACCTTGTCCATATGTGTGCCTACACACTTACAGTACTTCGTTTTACAAGACCATAGTGGTTCTCGCATGTTGTGTGTTTCTGCTGTTGTGCCTAGTCGTTTTGACACGTGGTTTCCACAATCAGTATGCTGGTCTTTCTTCAGGTGGGTTTTTCGTTGGCTGGCTGGCTAGCTGGATGTGGGGATGTGTTGGATGGTGGGATTCAGTTGCCTTAGGTTTTCTTGATTTGTTTGGGCGTGCTTTCATTTGCTTCAGACTCCTTTGGCGTGCTTTAATTTCCTTTCAACTAGAACCGTGTGTTTCCTAAAATGACCCATTTTGAAAATGTTTCATACCAAATACTAATACTGATGACGTATGTTCATCTTTGTGTCCAATAGGTTGGTGGATTACGTCAGCATCATGAGCTATGACTACTATGGACCCTGGAGCACTCTAGCTAGGTCACAACAGTCCACTGTACGTTCCAAGCCAAGACAGAAATACAGCAGGATCCAATTTGCTCAGTCAGGTATGATCATCATACTACACACATTTACAGAAAAGGATTGAATCTCAGATTTTAGCTCATCAGATTTATCACATAACTGTCATTACAGAATCTGGAATATAGCTGTCATTACAGAATCTTAAAATACCCAATACACTAACATGAGATCTCAAGCCAGTCGATAAATTAGGACCAATTTCTAAGCTTGGTCTGATTTGTAGCATCTTTTTGGTCATCGTTGTTGTTGTGTTGTGTTGTCCTTGTTTACTGAGGTGTTCAATAGTTTGGTAATGCCAGTTTTTTTTCAGATGTTCCAGTTTAAAGTTACAGAAAGATACACATTGTGTCCTCAAGCAGGTAAATAATTAGAGATCAATGGCAAAGAGACCTTCATACGGTAGGTGTAAAAATGATACGAGCATCTAGTACATGCAAGTGCTATTTCTTTGTGTCTAGAACGCTTCTGTGCATTACTGGCACCAGATGGGCTGCCCTCTGGACAAGCTGGTTCTGGGACTGGCTTCATATGGAGGACTTTCCTCATGTCCAGCCCCTCTCAGCACAATCCAGGTGACACTTTTCTTGGAGCAGGTGGCTCAGCAGGACCCTACTCAGCTACTCCTGGCTTTTTAGCCTACTATGAGGTGTGTCAGCTGCTGGACACTGGCAGCTGGACTCGAGTATGGATGAACGACTCCAAAGTTCCCTATGCGTACGGTCAGAGGAATGGCCAGTGGACTTGGCTGGCTTATGATGATCTACAAAGTATGAAGTACAAGGTATGAGCCTGTCCCTTATTTCTGCATTGATCTATTCTTCAGAAGAAGCACAAAACCTTTCATGTCATTTCAAAGGGTTAATGTCTAAATGCATGGAAACTAAATGCAACTGCAAACAACGTCATGGAAAACGTTTGCTTTGTCACATGAGAAAATGAAAAGTTTTTCTTCATTCTTATACCGGGTAATCTTTAGGTAGGAACAGTGGCCTGATTCATACTATAGTTCATGTCCAAACACTGCTGAGGTGCAGTTCAGGCATAAAGTCCATACATCAACGATGTTCACCGGTGTAATAAGATTGCATAGCCACTACGACGTATTTTTTTGAACATGTATAACTGATGTGTTTCAGGCTCAATACATCCTAGACAGAAGACTGGGTGGAGCCATGTTCTGGACTTTGGATTTTGATGATTTCGGCAACAACGCCTGTGGTCAGGGCGACTACCCACTCATAGGACACATTTCAAAGGCGTTACAAGCAGTTAGTCCTGCCATCTCTTCTTCCACGGGTGCGTTCAATAGCGCTATATTTTCAAAATGCGTTTAAAACTAATTTCCTTTACCTATATTCTCATGGACCACAGTAAGCACGTATTTATCAAGCTCAAATATGCTTGTGTTATATCTTGTCTTTTTATTAAGCACTGACTCTGCTTGGCAGCTAGATGATGTCAAGCAGAAAGGAAGCTGCATCTATAGTATACTATCATGCAGACACTTGAATCAATCAGTTTCTGATCTATTGTCTAAAAATGTTTCAGCTAATCCAGGAACCCAGTCTTCTCCTATACCAGTCACAACACCAACAATATCTGTATCCACATCTGCAACGACAGATCAGTCTGGACTACGCCTTGTCTGCTACTACACCAACTGGGCGCAGTATCGTTCTGGTGTGGGGAAATATGTACCTGAAGATTATCAACCTGGCCTATGCACCCACCTTGTCTATGCCTTTGCCAAAATCACAGGTGCCTCAGCCTCCTTATCTACGATTGAGTGGAATGATGAAGGTACGTCATCTTTGCATGCATGTTGTATTAACCACTGTCAGGTTTTCAGACCTTAACATTCAAGCAAGTCTAAACGATCGAGTCCAACAAAAACGGCATTCGACATGTCGAGCACATCTCAGTTATAACGTAATGTGTACATTCTGATAGGTCTGCATCTTTATCAGAGCACTAGTGTTAAAAATAAACTTCTGGCAAATCCTCAATTAGTAGGGTGATGCTATCCTATTGCAAGGATCTAGCCCTTCGCTCTGCCTATCCACATTGGTATGCAAAAGCATCTTGTTTCACTGTTTTCAGCTATGTACCAGCGCATCAGGGCTCTGAAAACCCACTGATCCTCAGCTGAAAATATTACTGGCTGTGGGAGGCTACAGTGCGGGTACTGCAGACTTTGAGGCCATCAGCTCCACCAGTGCACAGCGACAACTGTTTGCTGACAATGCTGTCTCCTTCCTCAGAAAGCGCAGTTTTGACGGACTGGATGTGGATTGGGAGTATCCTTCCAGCTCTTACAAGACTTACTTCACGTTACTTTTGGAGGTAAATTCAAAACACGTTACAACTGCTAACAACCCTAAACAAAATCATGTCAAACCAGGATGTGATATTGGCAGCCAGTCATAAAACAGATCATTTCTGTTGTGAATGTTGGCAGCTTTAGAGGCCAAGCCACTACAAGCACACATCCTTTCGCTTGATTTCCTCTTCCATTGTAATTAATCTATAATTGATTTTAGACCCGGAACAACACATCACAAAGAATTTCAAAGAAAAAAAAAAAATATTCTGGTATTTTCTAGAATGATCCAGTTAAGGGTGTGTGCTTAAAGCATTGATAGTCACGTACCTGGAATTCAATCACAACTTGAAAAACTGGTGTTGATGTGTGTAATACGTCAGTATTTGAATGTTGTCTTCTCAGACGCTTCACGACACGTTTGAAGCAGAGAGCGCACGGACAGGACAGGAAAAGCTGCTGTTGACTGTGGCAGTGTCTGGCTACAAGACTCAGATAGAAACTTCCTATGAAGTCCACTTGATACACAAGTAAGTTCTTAGCTGGCCCAAATCAGTTATGAAAGGTAACATGGTAAACCAATAACATTCAAAATGTCTGAAATCAGTCAAGTTCTGTGCACGACGTTTTTTAGGTTGAACCCATTATACACTCGTTCTTGAGTGGCAATATCTCTCTGCTTTAGTATGCTGATTCATAATCGTTTCTTGTGTAGAACTGGCCTAGTTTTTCTCTCTCTCATCTGGGTGTCTTTTGTAACAGAAAAAGGCATTGAAACGTTGGTCTTTTTGTACGATGTAAACAAGTGTCCGACATTTGAATAATATAGTGACTGAAACCCAATTGACAGTCACTGATTTAGAGAATCAGCGTGGCTGACTACCAACAAATGTGATTGAAGTACTCGTCATCCAAACCTTGTCCATATGTGTGCCTACACACTTACAGTACTTCGTTTTACAAGACCATAGTGGTTCTCGCATGTTGTGTGTTTCTGCTGTTGTGCCTAGTCGTTTTGACACGTGGTTTCCACAATCAGTATGCTGGTCTTTCTTCAGGTGGGTTTTTCGTTGGCTGGCTGGCTAGCTGGATGTGGGGATGTGTTGGATGGTGGGATTCAGTTGCCTTAGGTTTTCTTGATTTGTTTGGGCGTGCTTTCATTTGCTTCAGACTCCTTTGGCGTGCTTTAATTTCCTTTCAACTAGAACCGTGTGTTTCCTAAAATGACCCATTTTGAAAATGTTTCATACCAAATACTAATACTGATGACGTATGTTCATCTTTGTGTCCAATAGGTTGGTGGATTACGTCAGCATCATGAGCTATGACTACTATGGACCCTGGAGCACTGAGCTAGGTCACAACAGTCCACTGTACGTTCCAAGCCAAGACAGAAATACAGCAGGATCCAATTTGCTCAGTCAGGTATGATCATCATACTACACACATTTACAGAAAAGGATTGAATCTCAGATTTTAGGCTCATCAGATTTATCACATAACTGTCATTACAGAATCTGGAACATAGCTGTCATTACAGAATCTTAAAATACCCAATACACTAACATGAGATCTCAAGCCAGTCGATAAATTAGGACCAATTTCTAAGCTTGGTCTGATTTGTAGCATCTTTTTGGTCATCGTTGTTGTTGTTGTTGTTGTCCTTGTTTACTGAGGTGTTCAATAGTTGGTAATGCCAGTTTTTTCAGATGTTCCAGTTTAAAGTTACAGAAAGATACACATTGTGTCCTCAAGCAGGTAAATAATTAGAGATCAATGGCAAAGAGACCTTCATACGGTAGGTGTAAGAAATGATAC
>JADBJO010032156.1:10000-15980 GCA_016801955.1 Conus betulinus | reverse complement strand
AAAATAAGGCTCAACTGAAAGTTGAAATAGAAATAGATTTGTACATGGATTGTCTAGTCCTAAAAAAATTGCGGGTTTAGGGAAAAAATATGGTTAAAGACAGCGGTCCCAATGGCTATCTGGCCGAGTTCCATCAAATTCAAAAATTTTAGCAGGGAGTAATGAGTAATTGTATATAAAAAGTTGTTATGCAGGTTCGGGGGTATCAATTAGATGCAGGTATATCGTAATATGATAAATGGGGTTGGCGTTTAAGGTGGGGAAGTAGGTTGTCGTAATTATGTCTGGGGGTGTAATGTATATGGCGGTGGTGGGCTGGTACTGCGTTAAGTTGTGGTATAATATCTTTATACTTTTTTTTTTTTTTTTTCTTTTTTTTTTTTTTTTTTTTTTTTTTTTTGTTTGTTTTTTCTTTTTTTTTTTTTGTTTTGTTTTTTTTTTTTTTTTTTTTGTTTTTTTTTTTTTTTTTTTTTTTTGTTTTTTGTTTTTTTTTGGTTGTTTTTTTTTTTTTTTTTAAAAGGGCCAATAATCTATGAAAATGTACAGGAAATTCCCTGCTTGATGTTTGCACTAAATCGTATTGTTTGGTATAGTGATAAATGATAGACTGCAAGAATGGGTGGAAAAAGACAATATTACAATTGATTGTCAAGCTGGATTTAAGAAAGGATGCTCAACAGTCGACCATATTTTCCTTTCTACCACTCATACAAAAACAGTGTTGTTACAATCGTAAATTTCAAGTTGCATTTATTAATTTCGAGAAAGCTTTTGACACGATAATTCGAAATCTTCACAGGTTAATTGTCTTGAAAAATGGCATTGAAGGTAAATTGTTCAAATACATTAAAAGTATGTGCAATGACGCAAGGCTAGAGTTTCATGTGTTTTTGTGTAAACTGATTACATTTCCTGCACATCAGGGCTAAGACAAGGAGATGCGTGCAGCCCTGTTCCATTCTCTCTTCTCATTAACGAAGAAGTGGTAGAAGTTATTAGCAATGGAAGGCATGGTACTAGGTTTTCACCTGATGCATTTGAATTGTGTATTCCATCGTTGGCTATGAGATCGTTTTGATGGCAGAAACAGTTAATGTTTCTGCAGACACAATTGAATCACCTCTGCATTCCGTTACATCTCTGCAGCATAACGTTAACATGGTTGCAAATAATATCATAGTATTTCAGAAGGAAGGCTATTTCAGTGCGAGAAAAAAAAGGGTTATATAATGGTGATCTAGTGCATGCAGTTAATGTGTTTAAATTCCTGGGAATATTTTTTTTCTACACACTCTTCAGCTTTACTGCTGCATGCAAGGAGAGTGGAAGTAGTACTAACATGTTTTAATTTCTATTTTAGAAAGGTTACGTGCTCAGTGACAACCCTTTTAATGTTTTCATGAAACTCTGTCATCCTGAAACACAACCAATTATTGTGCAGTATAGCTCTGAATTACAGGACCTAGACAATGCCACTGCCTATTGTGAATCTGTCCACTTTTTGTTTTCAGTAAATATTGAGTAGTAAGCAGGCAGACTCAAATGACCCTATTTATGGTGAAACAAATCGATAGTCAATTTATATAATTTCTCTTGTTAAGTATTTTCGCTGCTAGCTCAAGATGATCCAGATGGACAGTGACTGGATTCCATGTAAAGCGTAATGGTATGTTGTATGACCTGGATGCAAGTGGTAATAAAATCTGGGTAGCAAATGTTTGCTTACGCTGAATTAAATATGGACTTGGTTTTTGTTTGGGCAAGTCAGAGTGTTAGAAGTGTTCCTACATCTACACATTGTTTCAAGCAAAGGCTTAATGACTGTCAGTGGCGAAGTTGGTGCAGTCATATTCAAACTTCGCCATCTCCTGGTGAACAGTTGATAGCCGAACTGCAACGACGATGTGACCTTGCGCACGAAACAGTTCCTAGATGATGACATCTAGTACGAGCGGCGTCAGGTTCACGGGAGTAGGTGTCCTTACGTACGTAAAAGTTAGTAAGGCTATCTTGCTGCACAACAGTGATAGGTCTACAGGATAAATTGTCCTTTCACATGTAACAGTTCACAAATATTATCTTGCTGCACACCTACAAGCGAAACTACACACAGATGCCTTTTTTCTGTCCTGTGCCAGACACTCAGTAAAAGGGGAAAGCAGCCACATCTGGCACTGACCGTGACCGAATTCTGCCATCCCAACCTAGGCACGTCGGCAGAGTCTTCTTTTAGAAGTATTAGAACAAACAGTGTTTGGCCAACTTTGTAGGTGTTTACCTACCTCATGAATTAGATAAGCTCTTTAATTGTGCAAAACTGAGTGAAAAGTATGCCACTGAGTTATCCCTTTGCTACAATGTAGACATTTTGAATGATTAAGAGGACAAGCAGTCTACAGCCATTTGTATGAAATCTTACAGGAAACTCATGGGTGTAAAATACACCACCAAACTTTCTGACCTCAACACTATGATCGACTATGCTGCACTTAATATTCAGAACATATCAGAAATCTCGACAACTTTCGATCCACAGCTGTCTTTCAGTCACTGCAAAGTGTGCTGTCACTTCAAATCAAAAGCCAAACAAGGTCCCCCCCCCCCCCTCCACCCCAGATTATCCACTTTATCGTTTAAGTCCATCACATTATTTTGCAATTCAGCCAATTGCTCTCTTAGTCATTTCACACACCATTCCACCTCGTCGAGCTTACTGTCAGTTGTGGCATTCTGGACTTCCATGGACAGAAGCATCTCCATGACATCAAAAGGAGCAGGCTGCTGGGAAGGTGGAGGAGTAGACTGCCTGCTGTCCTGGGATGTCGTGGCCCTGTCCATGCTCGTCTATCCACTGCTGCCCAGTTTTGCCTGCCTCGGGTTGTCATTGGGTCCAGGCTTCTGCTCACAAAGTGACCACACCTCATCAGCAAACTGCCCCAGACAACCAGGTGAGGAGCAGGCTGAAGGTGACACTGTCCAGTCTGCTCCAAAATATAGACATGGTGGTTTATGCGGCTTTCTTCTCTCCTTGGCCCTCTTCATCACAAGTGAAATGTAGACTGGTAAAACAAAGAGTTGGCATTTCGCTCCAGAAGCAAGCAGAGTGGATAGCGTGGCTAATCAGAATGAAGCAACCTGGTTGAGAGTGGCGACGTAGAGTGGCTTCTTTCTCCGACAGGTAGGAAGAATTAGTGGGACGCATAACATGCCACTCAAACTTTTCAGGTTAAGGTCATGACCCCCAAAGAGAGAGAGAGAGAGAGAGAGAGAGAGAGAGAGAGAAAAACTTACACGTATAGATAATAGTATGCTCTCTATCATCTACTTATGTGTATATGAGTGCTACTTGATGAACATCATTGACGAATCTTCCTCCTTGGTTTTCTGTGCCTTGTATCTAAGTATACGAAGCACAAAAAAGCCTGGGAATAACGTTGTCTGCTTTTCTTCATCCACAATCATCACAGAAGAATAGTCCTGATTCTGGTTCTTTTGGTACTCAACGATGGCGCCTACATGTCATTTATTGTACTTCTTTTATATGGCTGAATTTTTACCGTGATTTTAGCAGTTTTAATATTTTCTTTTCTTTTGCTTGTCCCCTTTGTTCTGCCGCCACAGTCCACGCAAACAGAAAAAGGGTACAGAGCAGAGCTCAGTGGAATCACGAACACAATCATCGCCTCACGGATTGTGTCTAAAACAATGACGCCAGATGAAGTCATGATCATAATGAGACCTAATGTCAACCAGGAACCGGAGTTTGCATTAGCAATCTTTGTCATCAACTGGGTGGAATGATATAGTGACTTTACAGAGACATTGAGCTGAATTCTATACTTTGGAATTCGTCTGTGGATGGCGACAAGGAAACTCACTATTATCACAGAGAACGTGCAATTCATGATCACAACGGCAGTAAACCACTTGAACGTGTGGAAATCATTATAGCGAGTGAATAGAGCCAAACGACAGAGACCTGATTGACCCTGCAGACCCCACTGTGACAAACCAGGGAAAAACGGTATCCCTGATAGCATGATTCCCACAACCCATGCTGCATAAAGAGTTACAACTGTGAACGCTTTACTCAGTCTTCGTGATTCACCAGGATAGTAAAAAAGAATGAAATGGTTTCACACAGATCAACATGATAATGAAAGCGGACATTTCAATAGATACAAACCATAAAAAGCCACTCACCTTACAGATAACGCTATTGACCCAATATTTTTCTGACTGGATGTAATTTCCATGCAACATGCTGTCTGCTACAATTATACTTCCAACATGACATCCCATACAGATATAAGCGAACTGCAAATGCCCAACAGCTGCTACAAAATTCCTCTCATACAGTTTGATTACTGCAAATAAAGCTAAGAAGCACAATGAATTCCCTACGATGGCGGTCATGCCAGTTAACCGGAAGAAGGTTTTATACAACTCTGATGGCAGCAGGGTTCTACAGGGCCGGAGGAAGGTGTGAGGCGCTACACATTTCAGGCTGCTTGAGTGTGGAGGAAATAGATTTTCACAGCAAAACCTATAGTCTGAGGAAAAGATGACTTTTAAGTGCTCCGCCTTTGACAATAAATCCAACGGAAAGCTTTCAATTGGATTCCATCTTAAATCTACTTGGGTCAATTGTGGAACATTTCTAAAACCTGTACATTTGATATTTCTCATGGAAGACAGAGAGATGTTCAACACAATCTGCATGATAAAAGTATACAGACAATAAGGTGTCGATAATGTTGGCATGCGTTTTAGATAAACTAGCTCGTCTCAGCGCATAATGTACATGCTTCCCCCCGTTTATTTGTGATATGACTAAGCGGATTGTTTGCTAAGAAGAGGGTCTTCAGATGTGGAAGCTGAAGAACATGATCCACAAGAAGAGTCTTCAAGTGATTATTGGAAAGGTCAATGTATTGCAAATTGGTAAGCTTTATACGTGATATATTAAATAGGGAGCAGTCAGACAGAACTAAACACGTCAAATACACATTTATCTCAAAATCTGTTAATGACATTCCTGTACCTGTGGCATCTAAGTAACGAAGTTCAGGGAAAAAGGTCAGGCAGAAATGTTGTGCTGCACAAGAAAGAATGACCTTGACACAGACAGCCTTCAGGACAGGTCATCATGTCACACATCACTTCATCATCCCGCTGTGGACACTGCCCCCAGCCATCACACAGATGATCTCCATGCACACACACTGTGGATTTTCGGCACTGATAGAACCCAGGGCAGGTCTCCCTCTCACAGTCTTGTTCGTCTTCTCCATAAACACAGTCAGACAATCCATTACAGTGAGTGTAGACAGGGAGACAGTACAACCAATATGCTGTGCAGCGATAGTGTGTCGCTGGACATGGCTCGTCATCTTTAATGATTTGCTTAATGAAGTAACCGGTGCCATCTAAGTTAATATGTAAGCTTTTTTCTTTTCACATTAAAAGAGAAGTGAGGAGTGTCAAAAACATAACACAGCTTCTCGTCAGAGTCATCCAAACAATCAGAATATTCATTACAACGTTGACTGTCTAACACGCACTGACCATTTAAAACACAGAAAACCAGAACATGCAGGATGCTCACAGAATGACTCGTCACTTGCATCTGGACAGTCCTCTTTAAAGTCACATACCAGAGTGTGATGCACTGTCCTGTCATTGTTATCACATATGAACATGATCTCAGCGATCTCCCTAAGATGGAACACTGAGCTATTGTGTCTAAGATCCATTTTCATCAACCCACGACACTGTAAATTCGTTGTTCTTCCAAAATTATGAGTGCAATCAGACGACAAAAACTGGTGAGCGAGGTGATTATCAGCGCTGATATGTAAAAACCTGTCGACTCTTTGTTAAGATAGACGAAGTTAAAAGTAATTCATTTAGTACAACACGAGCAGGAAATATAATGGATTCCTTTGATTTGATTTCACACTAGACACACCTAACGATT
>JADBJO010032156.1:0-5000 GCA_016801955.1 Conus betulinus | reverse complement strand
TCCTCTGTTTGACAGACCCCATACCCTCCTCTTTAGCACATTTATGACTGCATGCGTTTCCTCACCCCCTTTGTTCCGCATGCAGAGCCAGTCCAACACGATGAAGACGGATGAAAGGAACACAATGCTACTTTGGGATGATGCGAGACTGTGGGAATGCTTTCTCTGAAAAAAAAAAAAAAAAAAAAAAAAAAAAAAAAAAAAAGCATGTATTCTCTGATGTCACTATCTAGCTTATCGATGTCACTCACAGTCATGGGTTTTTGATGTGAGATGTTTTGGTGTGCATATGCGAGAATATTGTATTCAGCAGTGAATCTGTTAGATGTACTCCTAGCTCGGACAAAAGGTAGCTTTCTTCTGGGTCAGCTCAGCTGTTTTGCTGACAACACTTTCACAGACATGTTTAATTGTCTCTGGCTTCAAATATTTGTTGCAGTGGTTGCCTATGAAGGACTTGCCATGCTAGGACTGGTTGTGGATTTTTTTTTTTGCTGATGCAGGGAAACATCTAAATGCTGTGTGACAGGACCAGACCAGCGTGGAAGATCAAACTGTGATTTTTCTGTCTCCTATTTCTTCTTCTTTCTTAAGTACCTGCTCCATCAATTCTTGTTGTTCTTGCTGGAAAACACTCAGAGGTGTTCTGTCATCTTCAGGCTCATTAAATACCAGTCTTGCTTCTAGTTGTCTTTTTTTTCTTCCTCTAAAGATTCAGTCTGTTTCAACTTGTCAACAAAGTCAGAAAAGGCCGACTGCCTCTACGTGTTTTTTTTTTTTTTTCCCCTCAGCTGCAATTGATTCTGCAATTTCTTTGTCCAGAGAATGACACTCGCCTTCCAGAAGGTCATGGTGCTTTTCTACCACTCTCAGAAGAATGTGCAGACGACGGGAGGGGGGGGGGAGGGGGAGGGGGGTGCTACATAGTTGAGTGTAATGCCAATGATGGGCTTTGTGATGACACTTTTGTATTTTTTGTGATCTCTCCTGATACCCTGTAAACTGCGATGTGTAATGTTGGCTTCATTACAACGAGGCAGAGTGTGTAGTTGGCTTTTTGATGCTGTGCAGTATAGACAGTGGTGTATCCCCTTAGCACCTGACAGACCATACAGCTTGAGTAGAAAATCATAACCCCAAACAAAAACAGTTTTGAGACCAGCCGCCGTGGCGAAGTGGTTAGCGTCGCGGACTCCCGGCTGGAGATTGTGGGTTCGAATACCATCAGAAGTCATGTGGGTTTTTCTGCCCCGACCGGCTCCTACCCAGAGTTGAGTTGCTGCAGACTCAGTTGGGAAGACTGGGACCACACAGTCGAGTTTCATCCACTTAATGGATGCGTTTCTGAGAGTGTTGCTCAAATTTCTTGACCAACACTGCAGGTGCCTGTATCTCTCGGGCCTGGTTGACGCCGGGATATATTATGAAAGGAAGCGTAGAGTACAGCCATGTCATGTAGTCTCAGACCGAAATGGAAATCCGTAGCATCATCTTAATCATCCTCATTCTCATCGATCAGCATTATTAAAAAAAGTCTCAATTTCTGTGGCCCTTCATGCCCTGCTCTCTCATGGTGACCTCAATTTCGATGTCCTGTCCACGTCTGTGGCCTTGGTTTGGTTCTGTCGCGGTCACCGGATCGGCGAGTCCATGGGGGCTGTCGCTGGATGGACGTGGTGGCGCCCTCTGGAGGGAGAGCTCACTCACGCCGGCTTCGCGACTAAGCAATTATTGTCGTCAGTAGGGGTCTTAGTAGGTGGTGTCCTGCGTATGTTAGATCAGAAGAGGCGCCACTGAACACCACCGAAGTGACTCGGCAGCAGTGCAGTGTCTCCTCTGGCAGGTTGCCTCTTAACGACTTGACATTGACTGTTCCCTGTGGATTGCCGTGCTGGGGCTGCGGTGGGGCCGACCGGGCTGTGGCTGTGGACGGGGTGTCGGAATGAGCGGCGTGGGTGCACTGCCTCTGGGGTGGCGCAGAGGTTGGGACAGAAAAAAAAAAAAAGTTTTGATTGTCTTGTTTCTCCATGTCATGGACTTCAGCGCAGCCAGCTGTTCTTTGAAGGGATCCATGGTTCTCCTTAAATTCTCTGAGCTGTCCTTGCAGTCTGCAATGGCGAGGAGACAGGTGTTGTGTTTGGAGTTGGATTCTGGAGATTAGCAATTTGAAGCATCAGTTGAAATTTCCCACCCCCAAGGTCCTCTGCTATCTGTACCCAGATCTCATCCTGTGAGATTGTATTGTCATGCCATGTCAGTTTGTTCTCTCTTTTATACAGCTGCAACAGGTTTTCCACCAGCTTTGGAATGTCTTTGATTTGTCCTATTGTTTTATTTTCTTTTTTGTCTGCCATTCTCATCGACACAAAATAGTTTTTGTCTGCACTATTTCAATTTCTCCAAACATAGCTTCTTTCTGTTGTTGTCTGTCTTTCTTTTCACACTCCAATTTCAAACCTATACTTCTGAGAAATCTCTTTTGCTGTATGTATTTTGTCCCAGCGTAACCTCAGACTAGTTTTAAGTGCGGACCCTTGCTTTTTGGTCACTCTCACAGGGCCACATCCAGCAGCATCAAGAATCCTTTACCTGTGGGTGCGAGCAGTTCTTTTGATTTCTGAACCATGTTGTTTGATCACATCCTACCTACTGCTTCCTGAAATATTCATGCTGATCTGTATCATGTGAGATCTTTTCTTTTTGAGAGGAGATGATGCCAAAACAGATGACTTGTGGGGCTGTCCGATCCTTTTCAACACAACTGGCTGACCTCTTGTCTTGCACCTAACTGTTAAAATGGTCACGTGACTCTCACAACTTCCTTCGTACCAAACGTATCAGTATTTTTTTCTTCTTCATCAGTGAGTGTTTTATCAATATCCTCATCATCCGAGCCTAAATAGAGCATTGGATTCTTCCGACGTCGGAAAGGTGATAGAGTTACATCAGTGACATGTGGCGTTTTAGGTGTGATTGTGCAATGTTTGTGTGCAGAAAGTTTCGTGTTGTTTAACTGGGGTTGACGTCGACTGACAAAATGACGTCGACACACTTTCATCAAGTAGCAACTCCACCTGATCAAAAGTCTGCAGAAGTGCAGATCTTTTCACGGCTCCTACTCTTGCTTTGGGGGAGGGGGGGGGGAGGGAGGGGATGACCACCTTTGGTTTGTGATTCAAAGTGACTATTCACTTTGCATTGACTGAATGACAGCTGTGGATTGAAAGCTGTCCAGATTTCGGACATTTTCTGAATATCAAGTGTAACATGATCGATCATAGTTTTGAAGTCAGAAAGCTCTTGGTAGCTTTTTTTTTTAGCCATATGAGGTGTGTGTGTGCTTTATTTATTTATTTATTTATTTATTTATTTATTTATTTTTATTTTTTGTAACATTTCATACAAAATGGCTGTACACTGCTTGCCCTCTTCATCATTCAAAATGTTTAAGTTGTAACACTGCAATAGTTCTTTGGCATACTTTTTACACATCTGTGCAATAATAATTATGCTTATCTGTTTCCTGTCTTAACACTCGTTCTCCACAAACTCGACACACACAGTTTACCCTCTCGCACTGCAACGTCAACGTCTGGAACGTCATTGACGCCATTGTAGAAAACTGATGAATCACTCACCTCAAATCATATACACTTAACCACACTCACAAGATTCCGGAAACGATAAAGAACAACGATAACAAAATAAGAATGCCCATAATCCTCAGGAACCAGAAATAAAATGGGTTATTTCCACTTTGAATACATCCAGAAGTCATCCAACACACAGAAAGTCGATCAACACTAATACTGTTTTCAATAGAAATGGAAACGAGGCTAGCGTGGGATGGAAGATATTCTGCACACATTCTGAGGAAATACTTTCTGTACAAACTTTTCCCAAAACCCGGTACTTTGAAATACTTGTTTCTGGTTGTCCTAGCTCATGGCACTTTGAGATTGTAAGAACCATGTATCATCGGTCACTTTGTTCTTTGTTGTCTCAGCTGGTGGAAATGCTTTAAGTGCGGGTTTGGCGAAACCTTGTAGTTTCAGATACTAGCTTCTGGTTGTCCTTGATCATGACACTTTCAGCCGTCCAAAACCAAGCATCTTATGCGTGTTATGAACTGTATTGTTTACACGTAGCCCAAGAGATAAATGCAAGTTCAAGAAAACGCTTTCAGCAGAAATGATACTGATTTGCCTGTTTAAACGTTTTGCGGTGCTCACTTAATTTGTTTTCATGCTACAGCAGCTGAAAGTTTAGAAATCGTCTCCTGTAAACTCTCCGAAAATTGAGATACTTGGTTCTGGCAGTCAGGTATGTAGTAACTCAGCAGTGTGTGGCTTTTGATCGTCTCTCTCTCTCTCTCTCTCTCTCTCTCTCTCTCTCTCTCTCTCTCTCTCTCTCTCTCTCTTTTATATAATCACAACATTATTTCAACGAGATGGTTGCTAATGCGAATCAGATCCAGACACCCGATGCATCTCTCTTTACTGGATCTTAATGAGTGCACCAATGTGCTCTCATCCACTTCAAAAACATCTCTCTCTCTCTCTCTCTCTCTCTCTCTCTCTCTCTCTCTCTCTCTCTCTCTCTCTCTCTCTCTCATACTGATAGGTAAGATCAGGAATGATTTAACTTTTAAAAGTCACATACAATAAAAAACAGGAAGCGGAGGACAAAGACTAATTTAAATTACTGCTGATACTTCTACTACAACAATCACTGTTACTGCTACTACTGCCTCCTGATGACGACAACGATGATAATGAGGAGGAGGAGGAGGAGGAGGAGGAGGATAATGATTGCAATAACAACAACGACATTAATGATAATAGTAATAACAACAACGAAAGTAACAACAACTCCCACAGCAACATAACAGCTGCAGAAGCAGCAGCAGCAACAACAACACAACAACAGCAACAACAACAACCAGCATTAGCAGCAACAACAAAAACATCAACAATAGCATCAATCATCAGTGCAACATC
>JADBJO010032155.1:0-5000 GCA_016801955.1 Conus betulinus | reverse complement strand
ACACACACACACACAGCGACGAAGACCTCTCTCAATCTCGCTCACTATTTCATTTCAATGGAAAATGACGATCTCAAACGACATCGGTCGGTTTTTTTTTTCCTCCTCGTCATTCCTCGAGAAACAACACTTAGCCAATGAAAACCTTCGAGGGGTAATCTACCCGCGGCTCAGTGCGCATGCCCAGATAACGACGCGCGCGCACGTCGGCAAAATGGCGGGTGGGAGCCATTGGGCCCAAAAACATTCCAGGATTGCGTATGGCTGTAACTGAACTGATGTTGCTGGGTTTTTATCTGGCTGCTGATTCTGTAGGGATCGTTGATGGGCAGGTAAAGGAGGCTGTAGACGGGCAACTGTCTGGGGAAATGGATGCAGAGCCGGGGCTTGAATGCATTATTGAAATGGAGGAAGTAGGGTTTTGGCAGTTGTCAGCCTGGCGTTTGAGCACACCGCAGAGAGATCGAGATCCTCTCTCTCTCTCTCTCTCTCTCTCTCTCTCTCTCTCTCTCTCTCTCTCTCTCTCTCTCTGTCTCTCTCTCTGCGTGTGTCTGTCTGTCTGTCTCTCTGTCTCTCTCTCTCTCTCTTTCCGTCGGTGTGAGTGTGTGTGTGTGTGTGTGTGTGTGTGTGTGTGTGTGTGCGTGCGCGCTCGCGCGCGCGCGTGTGTGTGTGTGTGTGTGTGTGTGTGTGTGTGTGTGTGTGTGTCACATAATTTTAGAGAGGGGGAGGGGAGGGGGGGGGGGGCGGAAAGTGAAGACACGGCTCGTGACAATGTATACACATCTTTGAAACCCACGCTAGTGATCAATACGACGGTTAGTTGGTATCTTGACTTTTCTACGCGACAACAGAGGCAGAGAGACCAAGCGAACACGGAGAGAGTGAGAATGCCTGGGGATTTACACTCTAGGGGAAACCGTTGAAGGGGTAAAGGTTACGGGGTGGAGATCGAGGGGGTCGCCAACAATTTCATTTTATTTCTAGTTTTCAGATAGGCTCACCACGTCGATGAGTATGTAATGAACGTTGTGTATAGCCCAGCCGACCGCCAGGGGTCAGATGAGGCCTGAAGTCGATTAGAAAAAAGTCAGCTCACCGGGGAAATAGGACAGTTTAAAAAAAAAAAAAAAAGTCTGGATTCACGCGTGATGTTGAAATGGAGTCACAGAAAAATTTTTGATGTCGTTGTTTATTTTCTCATTTTACTAGCGAATTAATGAACATTTTATTTGAAGAGAGAGAGAGAGAGAGAGAGAGAGAGAGAGAGAGAGAGAGAGAGAGTATATTTCACTGATAAAGGTAGGAGAGGGGAGTTAACTGTTTCTTGCTAAAATTGTTCGATTCCTGACGTCTATTTTTTTTTTTTTAAGTACCCCCCCCCCACTCCCACCCCTCTCAGTCCATCCCTCCCCTCACACACACACACACACACACACACACACACACACACACACACACACACAAACACAACACACACACACACACACACACACACACACGCGCGCGCGCGCGCGCGCACGCACATACGCACACACGTGAACAGGAACAACGCTGCATCACACCTGGAAGCCTGTGTTTTGTTGACTTAGGTGCACGGGCATACTATTAAGTCGTCAAGGGATATAACTACTTACTGGCAGATGCCATGATGTGATGGCCACTGGATCCGACACAACAGAACCTGCAAGAAAGCGTCCCCGTGGATGTGGCAGCCGTACTTCATAACTGCAGAGCCCACCAGTAAAATACGCTGCACGCATTCCTCAGTCCCCGCTCGTGGCTGTTTCGCTGACAGGTGAAACGAGTACAACTCCGGACACAGTCCAGCTTTCACTACATGGTCTTACATGCCCTCGGAAGAGGAGCCCGGTTTGCCGTCTTTCCCGCTGTCAACGGGACTTTCCCTCTCATCAGTTGGTCTGTTCGTCTTACGATCACTGAGCCTTTGCCCAGAATCAGCCAAAAGGCAGCCATGAAAAAGATACTCCTGAGGATGTCAGTGCAGGCCATTTGATTCACGTACAGATGTCCAAACTTTATCGTCACCAAAGCTTGCATGAGACGACTGTTCGCTTATGTAGGGAGGCATTAAGAAATAGCAAGTCTTATAGGTATCTTTCTTTTGCCATTAGACATTACCTATCACGGCGCCTCGAAAGCAGACGATCCACAGATTTTCAGCCTTTGTTTCCGAAAGCCAAATAACTTCTATATGAAATATTCTATATGAAAATAAAAGAGAATATAGAATAAGATTTTTTTTAAATTGGATTATTGTCAAGGCTCGCGCCCAGTGAGATAGCTTTTCCTGAACAGTGTTTAAAGCCTAGTTTTAAAAAATGGCGACTTGTTCTCTTGACTTGCAGCTTGAACTCTCCAACGCCACTGAAAGGAAAAAGGTAGCAAAAGAAGCAGCTTTTTGTGAAGGAGATTTCTTCTCATTCTCTTTTCCCCGTGCTGCTGAGCGAGTGTCTCTTCGAACTTGAGAGACCTTTCTGCACAGTCTGTCTCCAGGCTGACCGTTCGAGGGCTTTTGCTTCCCAGTTGTTCTGGTCAATGTTCAAGGCTTTTAGGTCCCTCTTGCACACGTCTTTGAATCGCAGCTGTGGTCTGCCTGTGGGACGTTTTCCCTGCACAAGTTCTCCATAGAGGAGGTCTTTAGGGATCCGTCCGTCATCCATGCGCACGACATGCCGAGCCAGCGCATACGTCTCTGTTTCAGCAGCGTGTACATGCTGGTGCATCCGGCTCTTTCCAAGACAGTGTTGTTTGGGACCTTGTCCTGCCAGGTGATGTTCAGAATGCGTCGGAGGCTACGCATATGGAAAGCATTGAGCTTTCGCTCTTGTCGGGCACGCAAAGTCCAAGACTCGCTGCCATACAGGAGGGTGCTCACGACACAGGCTCTGTAGATTTGTATCTTTGTGTGCTCGGTCAGCTTGCTGTTGTTCCATGCTTTCTTTGTCAGTCTGGTCATGGTGGTAGCTGCCTTGCCGATGCGCCTGTTGAGCTCTGCGTCAAGTGAGAGGGTGTCTCTATATATTTGAGCCCAGATAAACAAAGTCATGGACGACATCCAGTTCATGGTCATTGATGCTGATGACTGGGGGAGAGTCAACATCCTGTCCCATGATCTGTGTTTTCTTCAAGCTTATGGTAAGCCCGAAGTCTTGCAGGCATCGCTGAAGCCAGTCATGAGCTGCTGTAGGTCCTCGGCTGAGTGGGCGGTTACTGCTGCATCGTCTGCAAAGAGGAAGTCATGCAGGCACCTCAGCTGACTTTAGTCTTGGCTCTTAATCTGGAGAGGTTGAAAAGCTTTCCGTCTGTCCTGGTTCGGAGGTAGATACCTTCAGCTGCAGGACCAAATGCGTGTTTCAGCATCACAGCAAAGAAGATTCCAAAACAGGGTGGGAGCCAGGACGCAACCCTGTTTCACTCCGCTCCGTATGTTGAAGGCAGCTGATGTTGAGCCGTCAAAGACTACAGTGCCTTTCATGTCTTCGTGGAAGGATCTGATGATGCTGAGAAGTTTGGGTGGACACCCAATCTTGGGGAGGATCTTGAAGAGGCCATCCCTGCTGACCAGATCGAAAGCCTTTGTAAGATCTATGAAGGCAATGAAGAGTGGCTGCCTTTGCTCCCTACATTTCTTTCCTGAAGTTGTTTAAGGGAGAAGATCATATCTATAGTGGATCTGTTGGCACGGAAACCGCACTGCGATTCAGGATAAACTTGCTCTGCAAGTACTTGGAGCCTCTTCAGTACTACTCGTGCAAAGACTTTCCCAACGATACTAAGAGGGATATGCCACGATAATTATTGCAATCGCTTCTGTCACCTTTGTTTTTGTACAGTGTGACGACGTTAGCATCCCTCATGTCTTGTGGTACTTCGCCTTCACTCCAGCAGAGGCAGAGGATTTCATGCAACTCGGTGATAAGTGTCTCTTTACAGCACTTCAGTACTTCGGCAGGAATACCGTCTTTCCCTGGTGCCTTGCCAGAGCAAGACAGTCCAGGGCTTCGTTGAGTTCGTCTATGGTTGGTTCTCTGTCAAGCTCTTTCAGTTCTGGTAGGCACTCTATGGCATTCAGGGCATCTCTCTGTGACTACATTTTCCCTTGCGTATAGCTTAGTGTAGTGCTCTACCCCCAGCGCTCCATCTGTTGTTCTCTGTCCTGAATCACCTCCCCTGTAGCTGATTTCAAAGGGGCAGTTTTCTTCTGTGTTGGGCCCAGTGCCTGCTTGATGCCGTCATACATCGCCTTAATGTTGCCTGTGTCAGCTGCGATCTGGATCTGGGAGCAGAGCTGAAGCCAATAATCGTTGGCGCATTGCCTGGCACACACTGCTGAACTTTGCTGCGAGCAGCACGGAGAACCTGGGGTTCTGCTCACTGGGATTGGTTTTGTATGCTGTCATGGCGTTTCTCTTGGCCTCGATAACTGGTGTCATTTCTTCTAAATGGAATTTGAACCAATCAGCTGACTTGCTGGTCTTTTTGCCAAAGGTGGACATGGCGGCGTTGTAGACAGCATCTCTGAAGTGTTCCCATCGGTCTTGGGCATTTGCAGTGGGTGGGCCAGGGAGAGAATCCTCCAACACGCGCGCGAACTCCTCCACTTTTCTTTGATCGCGTGTTTTGCTGGTGTCGATGCGACGCCGGCCCTCTTTTCTCCCTACTGTGCAGTCTCTTTGCGCGGAGCTTCACTTTGCTGCACACCAAAGAGTGGTCAGTGTCACAATCGGCGCTCTGGTAGCTGCGAGTGATCTTGATGCTGGAAAGGTTGACACGTCTGGTGAGGATCAGATCGAGCTGATGCCAGTGTTTGCATCGAGGGTGTCTCCAGGAGACTCGATGCTGAGGCTTCGTGTTGAAGAAGGTGTTACTGACGCACAACCCATGATGACAGCAGAGCTCTAGCAGGCGCTGGCCATTCTCGTTCATTTTTCCCAGTGCCGAACTGACCCAAGCAGGTGGGGCCAAGTTGTGATCGACAC
>JADBJO010032154.1:0-15986 GCA_016801955.1 Conus betulinus | reverse complement strand
GGGGGGGTGGTGGAAGGGAATGGTGAAGGAAGGACTTGTGGGGAGGAGGGAAGGAAGGGGATGAAGCAATGGGAGGAAGAAAGGGGAAAGCAGGCGAGGGCAGTTAAAAGAGAATATGAACAATGTGAGAAGCCAAGATGTGCCTGAGTATGGATGGGCAGGATATCATCGTAAAGCTAAGCCAGTCAGCCTTAGATCAATGATGCAGTGACTGTGCACGGACAAATATGAAAGAAAAGAAAAAAATAAACCCAGTGTAAAATGAAGTGTTTGCCTGTTGAGCATGATACCCATGATGTGCGCACATTTGTGTGTGTGTTGTGTGTGTGGTGTGTGTGTGGTGTGTGGGTGTGTGCATGCTTCTGACAACGTCTGAATGTGTATGTGTTGGGAGGGGGAGGGAGGAAAAGTATGAGTGGTTGCTGTGGGAAGTGTGTCGTGTGTGTGTGTGGGTGGTGTGTGTGTGGCGTGTGGTGTGGGGTCAGGTCAGGTCAATGTCAAGTCAAGTAAACTTTATCTATCCCAATTTGGAGAAATTAACGTTGTGTCGCACAGCATCAACGCAAAATAAACAATAATTTAGTCCACATTACCCATTTTCTCACATAGACAGACATGCATATATAGGAATTTGGATTTCAATTAAAATCTCCTCGGTTCTAAAATCATATGGACCAGGGGAATAAAACTTTCGTTTAAATCGACTTCTTGCATTTAACCGATCGATATCTTCGTCTGACTGAAGAAGGTACTTCAGCACCTTTGATAAAAAAGCAGTGGTACAGCTTTTGGATTCTTTCTAAAATCAATCAACATTCGTTTCTTTCGTTTTTGTACATTCAGATCAAGATAGTTATGATCGCAACCAGTCAAACAAATCTTTGAACCTCCTTGAAAGTAAACAGAATCAGAGTTGGAAAGATCCACAAGTGCTGAGTCCATCTGAATAATTTAATGTACAAAGTTGAATCACACTTCCTGAACAATCATTTGTGTACAGAGTAAAAGCACTGGTGATAAAAACAGTACCCTGGGGCGCGCCAGTTGAAATGACTCATGGGAGACGAAACAACACTTGATATCGAACAGACTGTGTCCTCTGTGTAGAAAATCAATTATCCAAAGAATGAGCTTGTTACACCACATTTATGTTAATGAGTTTCTTTGCCATCAGATGTGGTTGTATGGTGTTGAATGCTGATGAGAAATCAATAAAGAGAATGCGTACAAAGGAGGCAGTTTTTTCGAGGTGTGAAAAACGCATGATGGAGAAGTGTGAGTGTGGCGTCATCTCTGTTGATCTGTTCTGTTGTTGGTACTGTGTAGTATCTTTTAAAACATAACAGAGGACAATTCTTTCAAGACATTTCATTGCAACAGATGTGAGGGCAACTGGTCGGTAATCATTTAAACAGCTTGGGTTGCGTTTTTGGGGAACAGGACATACAGTGGCATTTTTCCATAAAACAGGAATTATACATTCTCTAAGTGACCAGGTAAACAAACGACTGTAAACATAGGAGAGCTGAGAAGCACACTGTGTGTGTGTGAGGGGCTGTGTGTGTGGGTATGTGAGTTTGTGTGAGGGTGTGTGTGGTGTGTGTGTGTGGGTGTGTGTATTGGTTGTGTGTGTGCGCGCGCGCAACCGCGCGCATGCGCACGTGTGCATACGTGAATGTATGCATACAAAGTACAAGATTATCCACAGATCATGTTTCAGTCAAATCACGATATGTTTTACATAAAACTAATTTTAAACAGAGAAAAGTTATCTAATATGAAACGTATTAATTGAAGTATTTTATGTCAACAGTAGTCTGTCACCTGGCAACCACTTTCGATGTCTAAATGATTCATCTGTCCACTGACGTGACGTGAGGTGAAAGAAAAGAAAGTATTTCATAAAGCAAGAGTGTGGCATCCATGTTGCAAAGAAAAGTATTCCCCTCAATCAACGTGTGGCTCCATGTTGTAAAAGACTGGTGTGTTTGTGAATGACCTTCCCTGAGGCAAGGGAAAGTGCTCATTTAGGGCCTTGACAGACATTCTTCAGCTGCATGTGTGTGGTTTGTTTGTCCTCTGTGCCTATGGTGGTGTGTGTGTGTGTGTTGTGTGTGTGTGTGTGTGGTGTGTGTGTGTAGAAGGGGGAGCAGCAGCAGCAGAGGGAAATATCAAAGCAGCTGGGAGGAGGGAAAGGGGGGGGGGGTATGGAACACAGGGAGTGCAGAGCAGGGGGAATTGATACACTCCCACCGCAATAGCAAGCCCATCGTCACATAATAGTATAGAATATTGGCAAAAAAAAAACACCAGTGCTATCAACATGTAGCACCATCATGACGAAGGGCTAGTGGGATGCAGTGATATCGAACATGAGATTTCCCAAAGTAGTGCTATCGACACATACCGTTACTGTAACACAGCACTGTCAGGAGGTACCCTGACTGAAAGTAGACATCCATGACACCTGTTGAAATGTCCCTGTCCACAAGTTCATAAAACCTCCAATGGAGCCCTTTTGGCTGCCTCACCTTTCACAGTCGCTGGTGGAAAGATACTTGTTGGGACAAAGAGCAAGAGTAGTCATTACAGGCCAGTTCCACTAAGACAGCCTGTGAGTTCTGCTGTTTGTTATTTTCTTTATCTTAAATTAGTTCTCCCCATGAACTCTTTTCCAAGAAATCATCACTCATGTAAGAAAACAAATATGCTATCATTATTGCTGCCTCTGCTGTTATGGGTGATGATGATGAAGCATTTGTCGTTATGGTTGTTGTTGTAATGAGTATGGCAAGGAAGAAAAAAAAAATTAATTGATGGGATTTATATTCACAGTTTGATTGTGGTCGTGCGGGTGCGTGTGTGTGTGTGTGTGTGGTGTGTGTGTGTGTGTGTGTGTGTGTGTGTGCGCGCGCGCGCGCGTGTGTGTGTGCGTGTGTGTGTGATGCATATTATTTTTCCTAGAGTATTTGTTTGTACACGTGTGCTCCTGTGTCCCTGTATTCGTGAGAGAGAGCGTTATCAAAACTATCAGTGGGACTGATTATGACATTTCTCTTCTGACACTTTCTTCACTGCTCGTTACTGCGTGTTTTTGCAGGCGAGTGTTTTATAGATATCTCTGTGTGTGAGTGTGGGTGTGTATGTGTGTGTGTGTGTGTGTGGTGTGTGTGTGTGTGTGTGGTGTGTGTGTGTGTGTGTGTGTGTTGTGGGTGTTTGTGCGTGTGTTACACACACACACAGGCACACACACCACACACACACACACACACACACTACATGTGTCATACATACATATGTATATTCCACCCATCTATGTATTCCACCCATCATGTATATGTAGGCATATATGTGGAGAGAGAGAGAGGAGAGAGAGAGAGGAGAGAGAGAGAGGAGAGAGAGAGAGAGAGAGAGAGCATATCTGATTTTTAAATTGTAATAGAATATAAGCACCCATGCTTTCACTGGCATGCGCCTATCCACTTCAAGTGCTTTTAACATTGTGGTATTGCTGTTTTACATTCGTTGAAAAATACTGTAATGCCAGGTGGATTTCTGTTCTTGTATTCAAACTATACTTTATTTGTTTCGACCCATGAGTTTTAAGCCATTGTTGTATTTAGTGTCAGAGCAGAATCTCCTCTTTTTCCTCCATGAGTATCTTTGGGTTTGCTGTTCATCTTCTGTAGGATGTAATACTGAACAAAGCTGAGTTTCAATTTAAGTATGATAAGATCTCTCTTTAGGTGCGTAACAAGTACACATCAACGAGCCTCGCTGAACACCTTCAGAGATAAACAGTTGTCGGAAATCCGTAGGCCATAGGAAAAAAAGTAATGTGTGTTTCGGATCTACATGATGCAGATAGTTGGATTAGTTACAGTGGTATTGATGTGCTAAGAAATTATGTTGTACTTGGTAGTGGTCGATGGTGTATAGAAATACTGTTTTCAAGTTTGGTAAGATTGGTTTTTTTCTGAGGAGCGTAGTTTGGTGTCGGAGAACCGAAACTTTTAGTATTAAAAAGGGAAGAGTCTAGCACGCAGCCTGTGGCAGGTGCAGAGGGATACTGCATGCGCTATGTCCGTGCGTGTGAGGTTTAGCGATCGATAGGTGACGGGTGGTGGTACCCTCGGATAGACACGTCTTGTAGGGGTTCACTTGGTGTGTTGAGCGTTTTTCCAATTATTATTAAAGATTTGCAGGTGAATTAATGATTTTGTTAAATACAATAGTGATATCAGTAGACTACTTAGTATAGTTTATCATAATTGAAATAAAAGAGAGAAATAGCAGATGAATAAAGAAGTTTCAGATACTTAAGAATCGTGCCTCAGAAAGTCTACTCTGGGTGTATATATATGTACATGGTTCATGTTTTAGGCGACGGGGTGCGCCAGTATTCAAAAAGTTCTTCTGCAGCATTGTGGCGTCGGCAGGCAGTGTTTTAAAGGTAATGTAAAGCGCACTCGGAAATCCTTGTCGAGCTTACGTAATTGGTAATGGTCCTAGCACTTGATAATTTCTGATGATATTTGTAGATTACGATTGTGCCAGCTAGGAAATTAAAATATTCTGGTTCAATTCTATTATTTTGTTTTGTCCTTGAGATGTGTTTGATAGATTCTATTAAGCATGTTATAGGTAATAGGGCCTGAACTGTGAAATGGTACTGGTAGTCACTAACGGTCGTTGTTTCGTTGGGAGTAAATATGATTTATGATCTTATTGAACCATTGTGTCTTGGAGATTTTGATGGGAGACTGAAGTCGTAGGAAATATAACCTGGATGGTATAATCACTGTCCTTCAAGGAACAGTTACAATTATGTTCGCGGCCATTGATGGAAATGGAAAGTCATTGGAGTCAGTTTAAAATTGTGATGGAAAATTTCTGATGAGAAAAAAACTTTGATGTCAGGGTGGCTGATTGTATAAGTCAAGGTTGTAGAATTCCAATCAGCTGTCGCATTTTGGGTTGTGACGTGTACATCTCAGGACTATATTTAATGAATCAATGTGAAGTGCTAAAAAAAAATGATGAAAACACTCAGAACCTTTACTGAAGTGAAGCAGCAGATAACTTTAATCTTCTGTGATAGTAAGACGTTTTCCTTTTTCACAGTTTCCGGCGAGTTTTCGCAGCGAATTCGTGAGGGCCAGCCTCTTGGGGTTGGTGGGTCATCTTACCTCCACTTCCACTGTCATCCCTGCCTATTCCTCTGCCTGGAGTGGGGACGCACCTGGATCCGGCAGGGTGTGTTCTGGACTGGGTTGCCAACTCCGTCTTCTGCAGTTCCAGTGGTTGCAGTTCCTCCAACTTTGATTCTATTCTTCTTTCTTCGGGGTGGGCAAGCACCTCGAGGGCCGACTAGAGGTGTAAATGTTTTGTACATCATCGCGTGTAAATTGTGAGTGGTGTAGTTGGTGCGTGTAGGTAGGGGACGGGACTCTTCGATTCGTCACAACTTTATTCCAGCTTAGCTTCAGTGCAGGTCCTGTGTTTTTTCTTTGGGTGGTACATTGATGCAAGAGCGTGGTCAATCAGAGGCAGAGTTTTATGTGGTGATATTGAAAAAATTTACTGTTTTGCCCTTCTTATTTTTAGTTTTGTTTTGTCGTTTGCATATGTCGAGTGTTCAGCAGGGACTTTGAGTGAGATACTTAAAAATGCAAGATTGGGTTTCGGGTCACTTGAACAATTTCAGTGTTTTGAATGAGATTTTTGGGATTGAGTTTGGGTGTACGGATAGTCTGACACCTGTAGAGAAAAATTCAGTATAAGGAATACAGCTTGGAAGAAGGAGGGTGTACGCTAAAGCATCAAGTGGGCATCTCGGGTTCGATGGAATATCAACCTTGTTTGATGTTTCAGTCCAGGATTACCAGGTGATGTAGTTCCCTAATCTTTGCTCCTTCTGGTGTTGGCCTCCAGTGGGCTGAGGTGTGTGAGAGTGCCTTTTGAGGGAAGGATCCCTAAATGTGGAATGCGCAGCACATGAGTGCACAGGCAGCATAAGGGGCCATGTGATGATGGTCGCACACTGGTGTCATAGTGTATTTGGATTCCTTTTTACTTTGATTTTTGTTTTTTGCGTGTGAGGTAAAATGTGTGTAGGTGGGATTGTAAATATCCTGGTGTTTCATCTGCTATGTGTTGTGAGGAATAGATATGACGTATAATAACGGTACGTTTAGATACAACATAATACACCACACACACACACAACACACAACATACACACATACACACGCACGCACGCACGCACGCATGCACGCGCAAACACACACATCCACACACACCAAACACACCACACCCACACACACACACACACTTTGAATTTGCCATTACAGTAAAAGTTAAAACAATGCAGAATGAGGGGAAAAGTAAAAGCTTAAACGCACCAGACTGCAAGAGTAATTATGAATGAGTTCATGTTTAGATAAACGACTATTAACACAAGTGATGATGGTTGCGCATTGGTGGGTTTCATTGTTGCATGTTGGATTGCCTTTTTGCTTGGATTGTTGCTGTTTTTTTTCTTGTGTGTGGGTAAAAACTTGCCGTGTATTTGCTGGATGTAAAGATCTTCTATTCTGTTGGTGAGACTGCCGTGTGTGAATGCCAAATAAAAGCCCCTCTGTTTGTTGTCATAATTTCCCTTTGTCCTGTGTTTGGTGTGTGGCGTTCAGTTACTCTCGGTAAAAGGGGGGAGGTGGTGGTTATAAAGGGGGCTATATCAATACATATATCCTTGCGACTGTTCTTATGCAGTGACCAATATGGTGTTAGATGCAGGGGTAACCTGTTAGGGTCATTTAGGACATAATTTCTTGGTGGTGTCACAAAAAAAAAAGAAACAAAGAAAATAGGGGATCTGTTGTGTGTTAGTGTGGTGGATAGGAACTTGATATAGGAATAGTAGTAATGTAGCGCGGTGGGTGGTTGGAGGGGAGCGCGCCGTAGTAGGGGAGGAAACTGCGGTTACTTTGCCAATCCTACATGACATAGTTGCCAGGTAACATTGTCTCGTTTTGTGCTCGGTTTGGTGCAACTGAGGTACGAATGGTATGCTTGTGTTCTCTCTCTTTTTGACCAGTTACATATATGTTATGAGTGTAGGAATATATTGATGGTCGCAGTAAATATTGGATGATGTGAAATGTTGAAATGGAAATGTTTCAAATGTTGATCATTAATTTGCTCGGTAGCTGAAACCGTGCCGGGGAGTGGTTGAAGATGGGTGTTTGGGTAAGGCACTGTGAAGTTGCCAGGTACTAACTGTATCTATTTAGCCCGTGGACATCGGAGATATTCGCTTGCCTATCGATGGAAAGAGAGGGGATGTTCTCTTGTAAGAAGTTTTGAGCTTAAGAACTTTGGTTTTCTTGGGTTGAGTCTTGACCCCCCTAGTCCGTCGAAATGGCGTAAGGAACCGATTGCAAGCTTAGGTCCTCAAGGTACCGTAAGTCCGGTTAAGTCTGTCGAGGAGGAATAGGGACGAGGAGAACAGGGGATTGTTTCGACTCCTGTGAAGCAGCCGGGGGGTACTCCCATGTCCCGTACACTTGGGCTGGTAAGCCTGGGCGTTAGGAGAGTCGTCCGCAGGGGGTGCTGCTAAGTGTGTCAGCTAGCAGTCCTGTTGTTAGCATACCCCCATCACTCACGCCTTCGGGCTGGAGTTAGGGTTGAGTAAGTGGACCTGGTACCACCCAGTTTATTGTCCCCACGACCCCCCCCCAGTGTAGCAAACGGATGCAGAAAGAAGAGCAAGAAAAAGACGAGGATAAGATTGCTTTCGCAGAAGGGCGAGAGAGTCCAGGAGATGCCTACTACCAGGACAAGAGGTTCGCGGATGCCTGGAGGAGAAAGTCGACCAGGATGACCCTAGCATTAAGGAAATTAGAATTGGAGTCAAGCAAACGTCAAACGACGTCAATCAACGTCGGGCCGAGTGAAATCGTGTCTTTGAAACAGGATAAGTTGAGAACGAAAGAGCAAGAGTTAAAGGAGGCGAGCGAGGAGGGCTGAAGAGGGAAGCAACAACCATGTGGTGATTGATCCTTTAACAGATACTGATCTACGTTGACATGTATTTAGGTCTCATTTCGAGCAAGTTGCCACGTTGTGCTGCTGGAAAAGAACTTTCATGGTCCTCTAACTAGACTAATAGCTCTTTTGAGAGGAAGACGATCGATGCTGTCTGCGACTTAATGCGGTTGATTTTTGCAAGCTCGGACCATGTGAAGAAAGCGCTTTTAGAGTATTTTTTTACCGTTTAGACGGAAGAAGTTCAGGGAAATGAAGAAGGATGTAGGAGAAACTTTTCAGCAAAAAAAAGTTGTTTAGACCGGTTAAAGTCTTGTTTCAGTCTGTGGTGTGCTGCAGCTGGGAAAGACGAACCCAAAGCTGAGGACTTGAAAAGATATCGTTTTTCGAGGAACAGATGTATGGAACCTTTACTCCTGACTTTGGTCACGGAAAGTGCGTCGAGCTGTCCGAAGAATGCTGAGAGCAGTGGCCTTGGAAGCAACTCGGCTAGCAGGAGCATAACAGATAGAATGAGAGAGCAAAGAGCCCACTCTGTATATGTGACACATCATGAGTAAAACCGAAGTACTTAGGGGGTAAAAATCAAGGCACTTTTCCAGCGAAAAGAAGGACCAGGGATAGCAGGAGAGAGAGTAACCTATAGCGCCCAGGTTCAGCCAGCGATCAGTGCTGCACCCACAGGGGCACCACCTAGGCATGGGAATGATTTTCTATGCGTGCACGCGGCCAGGGCCATGTCCAGCGTAACTGTCCGAATCTTGGGAGTGCTGCTATCCAATATGTATTCATGTCTTGAAAAACCATAATACTCAGAGGCTATACCCCTACGCTGTGTGTACCGTGCTCCAGGAACACCTTTCAGTCCGACGATATAGGATGAGGTCGGAGAGTCATGGGCAAGTGGTATCAGAGACACAGGAGCATCGCAGACCGTGGTCACGGCGAGGCTGGTACCATGTGATGCCTATACAGGAGGACTCAGACGGTTATATTGGCTGAATCCAGGTGTCGTAGTGTACTACCTGGGTCCGTGTGTACATGGACACGCCGTACTTTGAGGGAAAGATTGAGGCTCTAGTAATGGAGGATCCAGTTGTGGAGAGTGTTGGTGGGGAATTTACATATGCTGTGGAGGGACAGCATCATCCTGAGAGAGTCCCAGTATAACCCCATCAGGGAGACAAACTCTTCGGCAATGTCAGCAGTCAGAATACACCCTCACGTCGCTGTGTTGACCTCGTGCTCAGGTCAGGACCCCAGGACAGGCCTGCTCAACCTTTGTCTTTAAGGAGCAAGTGATGGCTGTCTCGAAAGACGAGCTGATTCGGGGGCAGGGGCAGGATGATAGCCTTGTACATGCCAGGAGAGCTGCAGAGGAAAAGTTAGTGTTCCATCCCCACGGAAATAGGCCTCCTCTCTTGTGGAAAGATACCGAGTTCTTCTGCGCAAGTACGAGAGTGAGAGCGGAATAGCAACCCAGGTTTGTGTGCTGAAGTCCCTAAAGGAAGACCATATTAACTCTTGGACACGATATTGTATGGTTGGACACTTGGGGGGTAACAAGACAAAGGAGAGAAGAATATTCCCATACTTTTCTATTGACCTGGGATGTGTGGTGACGTAGGCAGATATGTGAAGTCCTGTTTAAGTGCCAACATACCTTGGATAAAGGACGAATCAGCCCTACATCATGGTGTGAAGTCCAAGTGTGAGGAGCCGCGTCCCGAAGCTGAAAGATTGTTTTCTTGCACGCCGCCGCCCGTATGCCATTCACCAGTTCCAGGATGTCTCTCACAGACCTTGCAGGGTCTACTACATTGGAGGCGTGCAAACTCAAGCTGAATTCACCATTCCAGGTTTGTAGTGGAGGCAAATTCCGGGACGTGAAAATGTGGTTGGCGGATTTCTTGAGTCGTATGGAGTAAGGGCTCTGTGCCGAGAGCTTAAAGCAGTAGAGGTAGAGAGGGTTTATTGTTTATTGTTTCCACAGGACTTGCTGTAACACATAAGACGTGTTCTTTGTTCGTTTGTGCGTTCCTTCAGATTTTTTATTTGAAGGTATACTTTTAAATATCTTGGGGAAGGGTATTATCACGCACGAACTGGTTACAGGTCGCCTCAGCGACAACTGTGGAGTGTGGCCCGCGTCCGACGTTTGTGGGTGGGTGCAGTGGACATGAAGTCGTGCGTGAATCCTGCTGCTGGGAGTATGCTAAACTGTCAACTCTTGGAGGAGAGAAGCGAGGAGAACGCATAGACGCTCGCCGGAATAGTGGGTTTTACGTGCGTAAACGAACGCTCGTGGAACTTGAGTTCTTTGATGTGTGACCAACCATTTGGGGAATTCCGTGCATGTGGACGTTGCTATCTTGTGAGTATTCCGAGGTGAATTCGGATAGTGTGTCGTGTTTCTGTCAAGTCAGTACGAATTGAGGCTTCATCCCACAAGGTTGGGTTAGCCTAGTGCCTCTTAAGTTTATTTTCTGCTGTTGAGGCAGGGGTTCTCTGGGTATGTGGGTTATGCTCGGACGGAGACCTGAACTTGGTGAATGTTACTGGTATCACTAACGGTCGGTTTGTTCGTTGGAGTAAATATGATTTATGATCGTATTGAAAAAACCTTGTGTCTTTGAGAGATTTTGATGGAGACTGAAGATCGGTCAGAAATATAACTGACTGGATGGTCTAATCACTGTCTTGAAGGAATGGTTACAATTACGTTCAACACCACCCCGCCGGCCATGCTCCAGGCAACTGAACGTCATCTGGCGCGGATAGGTCTAAATTCTGTGACTTTCACAAACTAAATCATGATGATGGGGAGGAAGAGGAGGTATGCGGCCCAGCGTTAGGCTCTCCTTTTGCGGGCGCCCGACGAACTAATCGGGCACCAAGGAGGCTCAGCATTGCTCTTCCAGTATCCCACCTCCGTCGAGAGCAGGTTCCAGGACGATGCCTAACACAGACAAGAGGTCACCACCACAGCATGCAGGAGGAAAGATCGCCCACACCAGAACTGACTAATAGCATTAAGGAAATTAAGGTTTTGAGCCCTCAAGCAACGTCAGGCGACGTCCGGGCTAGTGAAATTCGTGTCTTCGAAACAGGAAAAGTTGAGACTGACAGAGAGCAAAGAGTTAAAGGAGGCTGAGCGAGCGAGAGGGCTGAAGAGGAAGCGAAGCAACCACATGTGGATGATTGATTGTCCTTTAAATACAGATACTGATGACGTCACGACATGTATTAGGGGCTAATTTCGAGTGTGCAAGTTGCCACGTTGGCTGCCATTACTGGAAAAGAACTTCACTGACCATCGCTCATCCTAATAGACTAATAGTCTCTTTTGGAGCCCGGAAGACACAAGAGATGGCTGTTCTGCCGACTAAATGCGGTTGAGATCCTTGCTCAAGCTTTCGATAAAAAAAATTTAATGTCCGGGTCCTGAGCTGATTGTATTAAGTCAAGGTTCAAGAATTCCAAAATCAGGGCTGTTGCACATTTTGGGTTGTGACGTGTACATCTCAGGACAATATTTTAATGAATCAGATGTGAAGTGCCTAAAAAAATGATGAAAACCACTCAGAACCGTTTTACTGAAGTGAAGCAGCAGATAACTTTAATCTTCTATATGCGTTAGTAAGAACGTTTTCTTTTTATCAGTTTGTCCGACAAACAGAGTTTTCTTGATTTTCTCGCAACTTCAGGCGAATCCGTGGAGGTTGTGCCCTGTTTGGTTGGTTGGGTGTCTTACCCTCCACTATCCACTGTCATCCCGCTAGCCGCATTCCTCTGTCTGCGTTGTGGGGATGCCCACCTGGAGCCGACAGGGTGTGTTGGGGAGGCTAGGGGGGTGCTGCATAGCTTTCTTTTCCACACTCATCTGCTCTTGTTCAGTGGTTGTCAGTTCCTACCCACTCTCGGTACTATCTTCATTCGGCAGTGTCAAACACACGAGACAGGGCCCGACTCGAGAAGGTGTAATGTGTTGGTAAATCATACCGCGTACTGAATTGAGTGATTTTTGTATATCTGCGCTTTGAGGTAGGGACCGGACTCTTAGTATTCATCACTACTTTTTTCCATCTGCTTCCGTCTCATAACGCCTCAAGTGACAGGTCCTCGTGTTATTGTCTTGGGTGTACACTGATGTCGGGTCAATCAGAAGACACGACTTTACGTGGTGAGACATTGAAAAACCATTCTTTTATGTTTTTTTTTATTTTTTGGCGTTTTGTTTCCCCGCCCTAGATTAATGGGGGATGAGGTTGAGTCCCATCCGTTTTGTTGGGTGCCATGTCGCCATCGAGTGCTCAAGCAAGGACGCTTTGGATGAGACTCCTTAAAGTGCAGAGATTGGAATTTCGGCTCACTTGCCCCACAACCTTGCCCCTTCAGGTGCTCTTGAATCGAGATAATAGGGCGGATTGAGTTATGCGGTGTAATGGATCAGTCGTGCCACCAGTAGAGAAAATTCATGATAAGGAATACCAGCTTGGAAGAAGGAGAGTGTTTTACGCGCTAAAGTTCTCACCAGTGAGCATCTCGAGGTTCGCCTGGTAATATCCAACCTTGTTTGAATGTTTCCAGTCCTTGATTACCAGGTGATGTGGAGATTCCTATCTCTTTGTTCCTTCTGTTGTGTGGCCATTAAGCGCCATGGCTAGAGGAGGGTGTGCCCTGTGTTGTGCTCTTGAGAGAAGAGTCCCCTACAAGCTGACATGCGCAGTCACAATGAGTGCACAGCATGCAATAAGGGTGCCACGTGATTGATGATGGTCGCACTACTGGGAGTCATTAGTGTATTTGAGATTTCCTTTTTACTTAGTGATTTTTTTGTTTTTTTGCGTGATGAGGTAAAATTGTGTGTATGTGTGCTGGATGTAAAGATCGCTGGTGTTTCATCTGCTATATTATCAGTGTTGTGAGACATATATAATGACAACTAATAAAATAACGTAGGGCGTTTGTTAGATACACATAATATACACACACAACACACACACACACCACACACACACACACACACACACACACACCACAGCACACAAAAAGGTCACGAACGCACGCATCAGCACGCTAACACGCTGCGCGGACGCTACAGCGCACACACACACACACAACATGCACCACGCACACAGCACACACACACACAAACACCACGACACACCACTTTGAATTTGCCATTACAGTAAAAGTTAAAAACATGCAGAATGAGGAAAAAAGTAAAATTCTTAAAGCTTATTAAGCAAACCATACTGCAAAGATGTAATGAAGAATGAGTTTCATACGTTTAGATAAACGAATATTTAACACGACATGGCACTGTCAATTCTCCGCACGGCTGTTTTCATGCTGTGGGTGAACAAGCACAGCCGAGTCACGGTAGTCTTAATGTGCATTATTAACATACAATGTATACATGATAGCCTCCCTTTGTTAACAAACTTTATGTATAGGTGCAATAAGTATGGTTGTGAGACTATTTTGGGCTATCGACTGTTGAGCATCGATGGAACAGATAATTCAAGTTGAATGTTTTTATTGACACTTCTTTTCAACTTCTGTTGACTTAACTATGATGTACGCTAGTTGCTTACAGTGCGCGGTGCTGCCAAGCGAAGAAATGAATGATCCAAATGTGTGTACGTTGCCGTGGGTCAGCTATAACTGAAATTAGAGATTATCCACAGTAAATGCAACATCAAAACGGCGCAACTGAATTCCTGTTGAAGTTCTGATCGAGGACTGCATCTTTATTCGGACGATTCTGTAAAACATCTGGAAAGGGGGGGGGACAACCTAATTAGGTAGCATAGCAAAGGTTAGTGTAGCGTACTTAAACGAGTCGCTTCTACTGAAGTCGATGGCGAGGATGTACTTTACTTCTACAGAAACAAAGTAACGTTCAAACCAGTAACCTTGTGGGCAAAACATGTTTTCCTCGTATTTGCAACACTGCGAAGAACAACACCCATTGTTTCCAGAACGATAGAATAAGAGCTGGATCCATTATACGCTTGATTATATACTGATGAACCGTTCCATATAAGTATGTATGTAATTTGTGTAAATGTATACATATGTATTTATCACATATACATATATAAAAAAGTAAACTAAAGTCTTTTTTTCATTCGTGAATGTAATTAATACAGCTTGTTGTTCTCTTGTGCTTTTTTGTTTGGATATAGATAGATAGATATATAGACAGGATAGATAGACGATAGATATAAAACAGATGATATAGATAGATATAATGGATAGATAGATAGATAGATAGATAGATAGATAGATAGATAGATAGATAGATAGATAAAGAAAGAACTCGAACCGTATTTTTGTACATAACGAACTTTTGATCGTTCCAGTCAGATGTAATCCTGGGGAAGCCATTACACAGCTCTCTAAACGTCACTTATCTAGAGTTGGAATTTTCATTCATTTGGTAGAGGGAATGGGGGGGGGGGGGGGGGGGGACGGGGTGGGGTCATGTTGAGAAAAACAACTGCATCTATAAAGGATTGAATGGATGAAAATTCTAAACTATCGCCCTTTTTCACTGTTTGAGTTTGTACTAGTATAATTTGGGGGTATGTGCTGGATGACATCTTTTGGGATATCTTTGCTGGAAACAACACACAGCTCCAGTGTGGCTTTATTACAAATTATTCAACAGCTGTCAATCTTGAGTGTTCGTAATGACTCCTGTCGGTGAGTTTCTGAACTCTAAAATCACCACCCCAAACGATCTTCTTGACGTGTTAAAGCTTTCAGTAAAGTGGTGGCTCCAAGGACCTCAATATAACATGTCTTCAGAACAGGTATCAGTCGATAACTACTTGACTGGCTCTGTGAATATTTACGAGAATGGCACACAGGCATTTGATGAAAAGGGCAAACAACGCACTGGACCTATTTCTGTACATGGTGTTCCCAAGGCTTTGTTCTTCGGCCTGTTTATTACTCCTCATACGAATATATAAATGACATTGCAAATGGAATTTTTAATGTATCATAAAACTGTTTGGCAGACGATAATAATAATGTTTCTGGAATTAGAAAAAAAAAAACTCATATTCGAACAGAAAGACCGAGTCTCTGATTCTGTCTAACTTTCTTACTCCTCTATAAACTAGAAATTCTATGTATTCATGATGAGAGAAAAAAAAACCCAATGATATAATTGTTTGATTAAAATTGTCAGTCAAATTAAAAACGCAAGTTTAGGGACTGATCAAACTATTCTTCAAAATCGTAAAAATTTAAAAGATTGGCTTTGGTTTAGGATTAATTGTTCACCACGTTCTTAGACAACAACTGTAACTTGAACGAAAATGGTAATGACATGTGTCCAATTGAGTGCCGCTTTTAGTATAAACCTATATGGATTTGTCATGAACAGCTTTGGATGGGACTCTAGTTAGTTATTAGGTTTTTGGATTTTCGTTTGAAAAGCTATTCAACGGGAACCGTGGAACTTCGTAACCTTGAACCTGAAACTGTCAGGCGAGTTTGAAATTTTTGGTACTGATATGTAGCATCTACAATACAGATGATTTATTTTTGTGTTTGTTGAACATTTATAAGTAAAAAAATAAATGAATATCAATTATACAACATATCCACCAAGTAGAAGCTTCATAAATAGACAATGTTAATTCAAGATATCACGAATGCACAACGAGTATCTGCAAAATTACTTTACAAATGACCGTTTCACGGCTGCGTTCTAAGAACTTCTCGTATGTAGGCAAGTTTACATTCAAATGAGACAGATTCTTTCTCTAAAATATGGCACTCATGATACAGACTAAGTGCTTTTGAACGCATACCTTTACATGCTGGATACCTTGTTTCCTTAGTCATATTGATCGTCCTATGTCCAGTTTTTTGAACTTAATATAGAAATCACAACGTTAAATAGATAAGTTTTA
>JADBJO010032153.1:12500-15987 GCA_016801955.1 Conus betulinus | reverse complement strand
AGTAGGCTGTCACCATTTCGTAACAATGATATCATTTATGAACCATGCATGTTGTTTCAGTTTATGCAGAGAAAGAAAAGGGGAGTGAAGTGGTATTGTATATCTGGAAAGTCTGAAGAAATAAACAAATATGGACGTCTAACTGGTATTGCATCGGTGTCAGAAATCTACACATGTGGGTCGACAACCGTGTGTAAAAAATTAGGAAGGTACTTTCGGTGTTACCTCCCTTGGTCCTGGGATATTTGGGGGTAGGAATGTCTTTCCACTGACTGTGATTCTTAAACCGTGGCTCAGTGATGGCAACAGTAGCTTATTTTTATTATACTCCATTTTGACATTCACTGCAGTTGGTCGTTTATTAAACCGGCCAGTGTTGTGTGATTACAGAGACCAGCCACCTACGACTTTGAGGTATTCTCACCACCATGAAAATCATAGTCAAGTCCAATGAATTGTATGTCAACTGTGGGAGAAGCATAATAACATAAGTCATTATCATCATTTACCTTTCAAACTATAGAAAAATAATGAACAAATACGGTAAATCAGTTTCCCATTATGAAATAATAACACACCTGAAAATAACGAACAAATACAGTAAATCAAAATAAATAAATAAATAAAATAAAATAAAAAAAAAAGTAAAAAAAACAACAACAACAACAACAAAAAACTGGTAAATCCGTTTCCCATGATGAAATAATAACACACCTGTTAACTCCAAATAAATGCTGCTCATGACACTAACTCGCCCAGCAGAAATGCCAGTTCAGAGCACACAGAACAAGGAAGGAGACGGGAGATATATCGTTGTTTGTTCTGCGTGTTCTGTGTTGTCATTCCTGCAAGGCGAATTTGGTGTCATGAGTAACATTTGTTTGGAGGTATGAGCGTGTAATTATTTCAATACGGGAGTAAGGTTTACCTTAATTCCTTGCTGTTTACGATTCCCTGCTCCCTTTAAGTTTTTCTTAACCCTACCTCAGTTTCAGATTTCCTTTGAAAATTGTATAAAAGCTAAGACAGTGTTCAATCAAATCACAAAGTAGCCAAAATGAAGAGAAAGAAAAAAAACAGACACATTCTGACCATAGGATATTTTCCGGGCAGGCCAAAATATCATTCAAAACAAGGGAAACAAGGACGTAAAACGGTCACTTGTCTTTTCGATCTGGGCACAAACACCTTGGTCAGATTGAAAACCTGCAAGTACAGAATGAAACTTAAGAGAAAGGAAAACTGGAGGAAATATGCAGTTAAATTAATACTACAGCACCTACAAAAGTTCAGTTATAAGAATTATAGATTAATGGAATGCTACTTGATGCTGAAAAGCTATAGATTTCCTTGAATTTTCAAGCTTACAGCAAACCATTTATGTATGGGTTGAAAAATCAAAATTCTCTTACCGTGTCAGCAGAAACAGCTGTGACCGTCTGTCATCGGCACAAGTGAAGATGTTGAAGGCAACGATGACTAAGCAATTCCGGGTAGCTTTAGGTCGTTCACGTGTCCGCAGCGGGTCTGGTTTAAAGCACGTGGTGAAAAATTCCTGTATCTTGTGTACACGCGCGTGCGCAGGGGCACACATACACGCAATCACGCGCACATGCCGGCACACACACAGAGAAGGAGAGAGAGAGAGAGAGAGAGAGAGAGAGAGAGAGAGAGAGAGAGAGAGAGAGAGGGGGGGGGGGAGATATTGGCTTAAAGTTGTGGACAGATCAATAATGCTGTGCAAGTATTATGAATTTAAAATACATGATGGCTTAAATACCCAGTTGAATTTAGGGATTTATTATGTGAGTACTATCACCCTGTGAAATCCATTTCCACTTTTTTACCCTACAAACATATTCAAGAGCGCCAGGAAACTGCATGTTATTGTGAGGTCAATCAAGTTGAGATTGTCCTAGAAACAATAACTTGGCATGCTAGCCCTTTGTGGGTTTCAAAACCTCAACATGACATCGTTGAATGTAATAATACTTTGCTTGTGTGTTCAAAGAAATCGTCAGGAAGCTGACTGACGCAGTTGTTTGACATTACGATATAGGGGAGCATTTTATTCCTAGCACAGCCAAAGCTCTTCACAAATTGGTTTATGGCTGCAAATGACATTTATTCATATTTTTCTTTAAGATCTATTTAATAGGTGCGTGCGCGCGCGCGCGCGCGCGTGTGTGTATGTGTGTGTGTGTGTGTGTGTGTGTGTGTGTGTGTGTGTGTGTGTGTGCGTGAGTGTGTGTGTGTGTGTGTGTGTGTGTGTGTGTGTGTGTGTGTGTGTGTGTGTGTGTGTGTGTGTGTGTGTGTGTGTGATATTCGTTCATAAAATCTGTAACTTGCAATGAACAAACATCTTTCTTTTACTCATTTTAATTCCAATATGATCTGTGCAAGCGTTTTGAAAAGACAGACACGACGCAATAATTACATCACAACTCAGTGTGCAAGTGCGATTACCCAATATTTACAGTATTCCTAGAGCGTTTCTTTCACGTGACAAAAGTACTGTTTTACTGTGTTTGCTTTGAATTCTTTTGCTCAAAGAGTTTTAAAAAATCTGTAGCATGATTTTCAAGCGGGAGGGGGTGAGGGGTGGGAGTGGGGTCTGAAGGGGGTGGGTGGGGAAAAAACTGGGAGGACGTAAGGGGGCGGGCCGACTTTTGGGATGGGAGGAGAAATTGGGCAGGACTGTCACAAAGGCAGACGACGACTAATCTTACAATTCCTTTTCTGTCCCTTATTTATCGTTGGCAAGCGAAACACACACAGGACAATGAAAGTGAAGACGAGCAATCGCATATCTCGTCAAATTCGGCGGAAAATGGGCGTTAAATGAAAACGAGACCGTCGAGATGGAGATAATGCGAGTTAAATTGTAATATTGATAATGATAATACTGATATCAATAACCGTAACGATAATGATGATGATAAAAGATATTGAAAAAGAAATAATGAAGAGAGGATTACTACCACCTTTGGTGATAATATAACAATAGCAGTTGTAGTAAGGGAGAAAGGAAAGGGATTAGAAGATTGTCGAACAGCAGAGTTGTCGTGGCAACAATGTTATTGGCGATGATGATGGTGTGATGATAATGGTAATGATGGTAATATCAATAATAATACTGAATCAATAACAATGATAACAATACTAATAATTGTAGTAACGGTAATGGTAATAATAGACATAAAAATGCAATTAATGGTGCGATATATCACAAAAAAAAAATATCAATAATAGCAATCACAATATCAATACTGCTAAAATAATACTACTAAAAGTAAGGGAAGGAAGGAAGAAAAAAAGAGAATGAGGGGTAGGGGGAGGAAAGGAAGGACAAAGAGGTGAAGGAGGACGCAAATTATGGGGAGGATGGAATCTTATAGTTATATTAATGATTTTGACAATAATCATGATTGTAACCATATGGTAATCGCAGTGATGATAAAGGAGGTTGGAAAAGTGGTATGTTGGA
>JADBJO010032153.1:0-7500 GCA_016801955.1 Conus betulinus | reverse complement strand
ATCGATATAGTCGATGTGGAGTGATGAATTCCATTCGATGGACTGTTCCACAATTGTTCGTAAAACAAAGATCTGGTCTGTGCAGCTTCTCCCGCTTCTGAACCCTGCCTGTGCTTCTCGTAGGGTTCTCTCGATGGGTTGCCTCATGCGATGTAGAAGGACACAGCAGAAGTTCTTCCCTGGGATGGAGAGCAAGTTGATTCCCCACCAGTTGCCGCATTCTGAGAGGTCGCCCTTCTTGGGGAGCTTCACCATGATGCCTTTCTTCCATGTGTACGGAACTTTCTCCTCTTCCCATACCTTGTTGTTGCACTTCACACTCTATCAATATAATGTTACAATCATTATTTTCTATATAAATAAACGTTATTAAAGGTTTTAAGGTACTCTAATCCTTTCGCATAAATAAGCTTGCATGATTGGAAATATTTATTCTTCTTTATCAGGATTGTCAGGATTAGGCTTTTTATTTTTTTTTTCAACACTTTGTTGCTGCCGCCTGCCCCCCCCCCCCCCCCCCCCCCCCCCCCCCCACACACACACACTGACATGCATGAACGTGCACCCAGCACTCATTCTTCCCATTATATCCTCCTGTATTATTGGACTGTTAGCTGATAAACATGCTATGTTAGCTGATAAACATGCTACGTTAGCTGATAAACATGCTATGTTAGCTGATAAACATGCTATGTTGCTGACCATGGTCAGAGGAACAGACAGAAAAAAAAAGTATCTGATTTTCATTTTTCATTTAAAGAAAATGTGGATTCTTTGGGAAAAAAGAGACCTTTTGGCTCCAAACCATACCAATACATTTAACTACATTTCCATTATCAAATTTGATATGTCAAATTTCAGCTGCCGATTTTGGGACTTACGGGAAGGAAGTTCTGCTGGTAAAATGTCACAGAAAACTTTTTCTCAAGATTGTTTTATTCAAAAGTTTCAGTCAGGCACTGCCAGGCACTGCAGTGCAGAAGCACTGTTTTGTAACACATTATCTAAAAGTGCATTAGTCGTACTGTTTGGGAAAGGGCTATTCAACATTTACAGCCTGATCAATTGCATCAGTCATGGCATTACAGCATGCTATCAGTATACCCATGGCATTTTCAACATCTTATTTTGTGTTGATTCAAAATCAGTATTAAATGCAATCAGGAGTGATTCAAACAAAGAACGAAATCATCTTTGAGATAAATCTTATTCATCGCATTATTAAAGGGTTCTTGTGTCAAGTTTTGTTGGGTTCCTTCTCATTGCAGAATGAGTGTAAAAAATTGTCAAATAAAAATGCAAAACTGAATGCCCGAGATGTAAGTGATACCATCTCATTGTCAGTTCCATTATCGGCGAACAAAATGTGCAATGTAACTGAAAGAGTAGTATATTCGCGCGCGGGTGCGCGCACGCGCGAGCGCACGCGCATGTTCCGTACCTTAAATTCGTATCTTGAATATTGTGACGTTACCATATGTCGCATATAGTTAAGAAGGTTGCTTTATTATACTTTTCAGTCCAGGTACATTTTTTGCTTGAAGAAGATGAGATGCATTGCTTTGTATTAATATGTTCTAAAAGGATATTGACTGTACCAGCAAACCATTCATCTCTTGTCGATTCTCTCTTTTTCTCTCTCCTCTCTTTCTTTTTCTCTTTTCTCTGCTTCTCTCTCTCTCTCTCTCTCTCTCTCTCTCTCTCTCTCTCTCTCTCTCTCTCTCTCTCTCTCCTCCTCCCCTCTCCTCCCTCCTCCTCCATCTTCTTCTCCTATCGTCGAATCGGTTGTTTTGTTATATGATTAATTTGATGATATGTAGTTTTTTCTGACTGAGGGTGAGGTGGAAGATGATGTGATTTGACCGCAATGGCTGTAGTTAGCTCACACTAGTAATAACGCTCATAGGGGCCATTATGGCTATTCCTGTGTCACCTTCGAACCACAGATACTGACACCAACTGATATGTGTCTCAGTTTATATATATATTCCATAATTGTCATCCACGATTTTTTTTTCTTTTTCCTCACATCTTTTGACCAACATGTCTGCTTATTTATAAAATGTTTTCAACCCTGAAATATGCTACTTTGGCATTTAATGGCATGGAGTGTGTCTGAGTTCTTTAGTCACGATTGTGCGCGGTTGCACATGTTTGTACAGAGAGGGAGAGAGAATCAGGGAAGGACAGTCATATTTCATTGCATTGTGACCCCCGCCTCTCTCTCTCTCTCTCTCTCTCTCTCTCTCTCTCTCTCTCTCTCCCCTGGCCCCTCGTGTTCTTCGCTTGTTATGGGGGGGGGGGGGGGGGGGGGGGGGGGGGGTGTTTCCTGGGGGGGGGGGGGGGGGGGGGGGGGGGGGGGGGGGGGGGGGGGGGGGGGGAATATAAACCTTGTATGTATGATTACATATTATTTGCTATTGACTTGTCTCATTCCCAAGCCCTGGTATGACCCGTAGTGGTCGTTTTGTTTTTGTTGTTTGTTTGCTATTTTTGTTTTTTTGGTTGTTTTTTTTTTTTGTGTTGTTGTTGTTTGTTTTTTTTTTAGTCGACACGCACCCCAATGCTCGCTTGTGCCTAGTCAAGCGATTTCCTACACGTTTCCATTGTTTGTTGTTTGCAAGATTATTCTACATGATGTTTGTCCTACTCCGTCTTCGTTATGTGTTCGTTGTTTCACCAGGATATGACGATTTGCGTTACAAAGGGAGTCATTTTATTGTCTTTATGGGTTACTCACTTCGTCTTCTTTGCATTGATTGGATGTTTCCTTCTATTTGGGATTGTTTATTGTTTGACGGTAATAATGTAAAGTTTTTGTTATTTAAAAATAATGTTTATTCATAAAATTTACTTGAGACATGGACAGTAGTATATTAGTTCTTTCAGTAAATTGTCAAGGGCTGAACAATCCGCAGAAAAGACGGGATGTTTTCCATTATTTAAGAAATAAGAAATATTCTGTCTATTTTTTACAAGATACGCACTTTGAGAAAAAGATAGAAGATTATGTTTTAGCGGAATGGGGATATCAGGGTTTTTTTTTCAAACCATACATCAAATTCAAGAGGAGTTGCAATACTGTTTAACAATATTTCGAATTCAAAGTCAAACGTGTAATGAAAGATACAACTGGAAATTATGTTATGGTATTAATTGAAATGCATAAAAGCAATTTCCTTTTTGTTAACATATATGGCCCTAACAGAGATGATCCTGGGTTTTATCATACACTGAAAGAAAAGATTGATGGGTTTAATACTGAAAATATAATACTAGCAGGTGATTTTAATCTAGTTCTTGATCCTTCTCGAGACTATTGTAATTACAAACATAACAACACCCCTAAAGCAAAAGAGACTGTCGAAAACATTATTGACAATTTAGATTTAAACGATATTGGCGTCAGTTAAATCCTGATTGTCTCCGTTACACGTGGAGAAGAACCAATCCTTTTCAACAGGCGAGGTTAGACTTTTTTTTGATTTCAGATTCTGTGGTTTCATTTGTAGATGACGCCGATATTGAATGCGGATATAGAACAGATCATTCCGCTGTACTTCTTAAACTGAAATTAAATGACAGTGTAAAGCATAATACCTTTTGGAAGTTCAATTCATCTCTTTTTTAAAAGATAAAGCATATGTAGATGAGATAAATGATGAAATTAAAAACATTAAGAAGAATATGCAGTAAACATAAATGAAAGCAATCTGCGAGATGAAGACTTACAATTTTCTATTTCTGACGACATTTTTCTCGATTTTTTTTTGATGAAAATAAGATCAAAAACAATCTCTTATGCTACGATGTAAAAAAAAGAAACTATGGGAAAAGAAAAACAATTAGAGCAAGATATATGTAGATTAGAAAAACTTGAGAAAAAAAAGAGAGGATGATGTTAGAAATATGAATATGAAAAAAGAACAGCTGAAAGAAATTAGAGAAAAACAAATAGAAGGAGTATTATTAAGATCACGAGCTAGATGGATAGCGGAAGGGGAGAAAGTTAGTAGTTATTTTTGCAATTTAGAAAAGCGGCATTTTGTCAGTAAGAATATGGCTAAGATCATTGATGAACAAGGTAACATTTAACAAAATCAAAAGGATATCCTTCAGAGGTGCAGAAGTTTTACCAGACACTCTATACAGAAGGCAATGTCCAGGATTGTGAAATATACTAGTCACATAAAGTTAAGCACAGTTTACATGTACCCGCATAATTTCCCAAAATATAAAAGCCCACGATTTTGAAATTGGGAACAGATTTAATTCATTATCTTGTTCCAACGTACATTGAATTTCATTGGGATCGAATGAACGGTTGTTGATTTACAGACAATTAAACAGAGGATGGGTCGATCCGTTGCATGGTCGGAACAACGAAAGGCGCCAGGATTTCATCCCGATAGCGGATGCCTGTGAGGTTTCCATCAATATGGTAGAGTGGTGTCTTGTGGTGGAGGCTGAAGGCACCCCATACCATAACAGATCCTCCCCCAAAGGCCCTGGTCTGGGCGAACAGCTGCATCAATGTAACGTTCACCAACACGCCTCCAAACTCTAGTTCGGCCGTCATTGTGTTCAAGACTAAACCCGCGACTCATCTGAAAAGAGGACCTGGGACCACTGTTGTTGGTTCCATCTCACATGACGATGGCAGAAAGCTCGGCGAGCCAGCCTATGGGCTGCTAGCAGTCGTGGTCGAACAGCTTGGCGACGTGATCTGAGGCCGAAGTGGTGAAGACGGTTTTCGTATGGCTTGACGGCTGAGGATGGTGTTTATTTGCCATACGAAGCTGCCTTTGGATGCTGGTGGAAGTGGTATCCCCGCTGCAATAGGGCCTGCCTCTCGATGAAACGATCTTCTCTGGGAGTAGTCTGCCTAGGCCGACCTGACCGTGGCCTCTCTTCAACGCTGTTGGTCGCCCTAAAACGCTGATTCAGTCTAACAATAACTGAATGATGCACACCAAGTCGTCGCGCGCCACGTCAGCCTTTGCAATGCCATCTTGTATCCACGCAATCGCCCTGGTTTTGTCAAAGGTGCTAAGTTTTCTTCGTGGTGGCATGGTGAGAAAAAGGGCTGACAGTAACCAACCCCCGCCGCTTAAACAGCCAAAAGAAAGGGCATAAAACTCACTTGAGACACTGCTCTTGCACGGGAAAAAAGAATTTTTTCATTTTACACACATCTTGTGTCGCCAGCACGCTTGATGCAAAACAGGCACAGTTAACGCAACTTTGCACTTTTTATCTCCTGCGCGGTAACGAGGTCACCAAGACCCCCGTGCGCACTACCAGTTGACACAGGCTGGATTACACACTGCTGTGTGAGATTCCATCATTGGTTGCCGCATAACAAAAAAAACAATGTTTTTTTGAAGGGATGAATCAACCCCCTGTGTGCAATAAATAACTTAGCGAATAGCATCCCTTGTCTAGATGAAACAGAAGCAAACAATTTAGAGGGAGAGATTACTTTAGAGGAAGCAACGTATGTCTTGAAGAACATGAGTAATAGTAAAAAGTCCAGGCTCTGACGGTTTCACCACAGAATTTTTCAGGTTTTCTGGACTAAGATTGGTATATTCGTTGTCAGAGCTTTAAACGCAAGTTTTAGAAAAGAGGAATTGAGCAGTGTACAAAAGGAAGGAATTATTACATCTATCCCAAAAGGTGATAAACCAAGACAATACTTAAAAAATTGGAGACCAATTTCACTTTTAAAATGTCGTATATAAAATTGGATCATCGTGCATAGCAAATCGGATTAAATCAGTACTACCAAACATTATCAACGAAGACCAAACAGGGTTTATTAAAAACAGATATATTGGTGATAATTTACGTCTGATTTATGATACTATTGCTTATTTGGATGAATATAACTTACCTGGGTTGTTATTAAACATAGATTTCGAAAAAAGCTTTTGATTCGGTAAATGGGAATTTTATGTTTAAAGTACTAGATGTTTTTGGTTTTAAAAATGATATATGCAAATGGATAAGGACTTTTTATAAAAAGATTAAGTCGTGTGTCATTGTAAATGGTCAGGTCTCAAACTGGTTTGACGTAAAAAGAGGTTGTAGACAAGGGGACCCAATTTCTCCCTATTTGTTTGTGTTATGTGTAGAAATACTAGCAATAATGGTCAGGGAAAATCTTGATATCCAAGGAATTACAATTAATGATGTAGAACACAAACTGTCACAGTACGCCGATGATACAGAGTTCCTGCTTGCAGGAGATCATAAGTCTTTTGAAACATGTATTTGGTGTTCTATATAGATTTGGCTTGGTCTCAGTCTTCGTATGAATTTGGGTAAGTCAAGTGTAATATGGCTGGGAAGTAGAAACAAATTGTAAAACCCCGATATTTAGAGAGCATTTAGACTTTGATTGGAATCCATCCAAAATTTCGAATACTTGGTGTATGGTTTTTTACGAATGATTTGAAAAGATTGTTTAAATATATTAATTATTCAGAAAGATTAGCCGATGTTAGTTCTTATTTAAGACATGGGTAAAACGCCAGATAACGCCTCTTGGCAGAGTTGCAATTTTAAAATCCATAATTCTGTCAAAACTGACTCATCTGTGGTTACTTCTGCCAAATCCTCCTGATGTCTTTTTTTCAAACTTGTCAACAGTATGTTATCAATTTGTCTGGAATAAAAAAACCGGACAAAATCGTCGGAAAATAGCTCACAAAAGTGTTAAAAATGGTGGTATTGGCCTTCCTGACTTAAGAACTATTCGTCACATCTCTTAAATTATCTTGGATTCGCAGGGCTGAAAAATCGGCCCATAAATGGAAAGACATTTTTTACTTGCTAATTTCCCTAAGTTTCCAATTTTGAACAAATTTGGTCCAAATTAGTTTCAAATTTACTTTACTTCATATAATCTTTTTTGGAAGGACGTCTTTGATGCTTATAGAACGTTTTTTTACAAAGTACTCCAAAAACCTCTGCTGAATTTCTTGCTGAGCCATTTTTGCTACAACACCGAATCCAAATAGGAAACAAATATATTGTGTCTAAAATACTGGATAACAAAGACGTTTTCCATCTCGCTCAGTTTTTTTTGATGAAATGGAAATGTTCTGTCTCATAGATGTTTTAGGGAAAGTATAATCTAAACATTAATTTTCTTACTTTTTTGCTGGCTATAGGTCAGCTATAACTGACTACATAAGAAAATCTAATATTGTTGTTGAAAACAATAAATGTATCAACGTAACACTCTCATTTAAGAATTGTTTGCCATTCATAAAAGGCTCTAGATATAACTATGATATTATGATTGATAATAATTTACGAGCGAAATGTTGTGACAAATGGGATCAGAAAATGTCGGTTTCGTCATAACTGGGAAATTATGTTTTCTTGAATGTACATAAAGTTCAAGACATAAACATTGAAAATGGTTTCAGATGAGAATATTGCAATAGGTGCTCTAGGTACTAATGTTATTTTAAAAGAATGGGAGTGGCT